>JABUQX010018980.1:20000-36950 GCA_015478945.1 Trachelipus rathkii
GAAAGAACAATTTTTTTACTTGTGACAAATCACCGGGTCGCTCAAAAATCAACGATACGATAAAATAAATTTATACAAGGATAAAGCAATTAACTGAAAATCTTATGGTTGATCTTCAGCCTCCAAGATTGGGTAGGAACGCAAAGAAACATCGCTGAATCTCCTGCCTACACGCGACTGAAGAATATTGGATAGGAACTAATTCTAATATCAATAACTGGATTCTTTTCACAGTTTCCCTTGTAGAGCAAGATTCTCGGAAAGAATTCACCAGCTTTTTCTCTTTTATTACTTCATCCGTCGCTAATGCTTGCCCTTGCCTAAAAGGAATTTGAAGAGAAAATCAAAGTATTTGAAGACTTTTATGAACTGAGAGGACTTCAATGTAAGGCTGAACTCTGGTATGTGAATTGGAGGGAGAAGAAGCTCGACCGTGAGGAACTAAAAAAATTTATAAATAGTTGAAGTGATCAAGGAAGCAACGCATTTTTCCCAATAATTAAAAATGCCTTACTTATATCAAAAGGTTCAACCATGTTCGACAAACACAATTGAAAGGAAATTCAATACTTTGAGAAGAGTTAAAACACGAACAGAAAATTATTTTTGGAGAAGAAAGCTGAAATTGAATTGGCAGCTTTGTCGAAATATTTTTTGCACAAATCCCAGAAGTCTAATGTTTGTCGTTAGTAACATCTACTTCAAGTACATAAATCGTAAGATAAATGTAAGACTAGATTCTGCAATTTTCTTTGTAATTTCGTAACTTTTGTTTTGAAATATAATCATAATTTCAATATTGACATATATATTTTAAGAGGTAAATGTAATTTGTAAATATTATATCAATATATGCCGTCAACCCTTGGCTCAGAGTGTTTGGAAAAAATGACTTATTTTCAATCTATTTTGGCCCCCCCTAACGAAAATTCTGCGTACGCCCTTGCTAGGAGATATGCGTTTACCTCATCTTTACATCCAGATGATCTACCTATGAATGAAAATAAATTTGAAGAACCAAATTCTTCTTTATCTGATTCAGTTCGTGAAGTAGGGTTAAACAGTTTTGGCATCACGCTTGACTTATTATACATTATGTATTAAATCATTTAACTTCTCCTAAGGTTAACAATGTCATCAGTAGAAGATTCATTCTCAAAGTAGCATTTAGAAACAGGGCCTGAATAGTGCAATATAAAGAAAAATAATAACTCCAAAAAAAATAGTAAATATTTTTTTACTCTTTTATATTTAAAAAAAAAAAAAAATATATATATATATATATATATATATATATATATATATATATATATATATATATATATATATATATATATATATAAAATATTTATTATATTATATATAAAGATATATTTATATATAATATATATATATATATATATTAAATATATATATATATATATATTATTATTGCAGTAATGAAGAGGTGATAGTAATGTGTGTGGGTTTGATTGGTGCAAGAAGGGATAGGTATTTTGGGGATGAAAAGTTTTACCAAGGAGGAGGTACATGGGAGTAGTAAGGAGTGGTAAACCAGCAGCCCAAGACTGACATCCGGAAGTCTGGCAAAACCGGAAGTTGCACATGTTGCAAGCAACATTTGCAACATTTTTTCAAGCTTAACGTGTCAAGGTTAGGGTTTTTAAGGTCGGTGAGACCGAATTTAAGGTCTGGAAGACCGTCTTCAGAGGTTTTGAGCCTGAACTCAAGGGTTTTACCCCCAAAAAGGGGCGGAGCCCCCCAAAGGGGGTTTTTTTTGGTTCCTAGAAGGTTTTAAATGATAGGTAGATCATTTTTAACGGTTTTTTCAATCGGATTATTCGTATGTTTTTACCCCCTATAATCGATGTTTAAATTGTCTTTCTACGTGCTCTGTTGACTAAAAAATATAATCGAAAGAAAATTGTTAATAACATTCATTCGATTAATCGCTGTAGTTACACGTACATATTGCAGGGGACTGGAATCCTGGAAATCCTGGAATCCTGGAAGGATTCCAGGAACCTGGAACTGGAAAGTGACTTCCTGGAAACTGGAAACTGGAACCCCCCCCCCGCCCCCCCCAAAAAAAAAAAAAAAAAAAAAAAAAAAAATAAAATTAAAATAAAATTAAAATATTAAAATTAAAATTAAAATATTAATAAATAATAAATAAATAATAAATAGTTTGCGTGAAGGTATCTCTATTTCCGGTTGCCTGGCTGTGCCGCCGCAGACTCCGTCTGCCTGGAATGGCGGTTCCGGACGAGTGCACCCCTTCGGAGAAGGGGTGCTGGTTCCTTCCAGATAGAAGAGATCTTAGAAGGTTGAAATGCCCACGGAGTGCATAAGAGAAGACGGAGGAAGAAAGGAGGAATGAGGAGAAGGAGGAATTGAATGGAAGGAGGAAGAATGAGGGCAGGGGAAGAATGGTGTTTGAACCCTCCGGAGGAGGGGTCCCCTAACTGAATAAAAGAAGTAGAAATGCTACAGAGTGCAATAACGAGAAGACGGAGGAATGGAGCGAAGAAGGAAGGACATGAGGAAGAAGGAGGAAGAAGGAGGAAGGAGGAAGAATGGTGTTTGGAACCCCCCGGAGGAGGGTCCCCAACTGAAATAAAAGAAGTTTAAATGCACGGAGTGCATAAGAGAAGACGGAGGAAGAAGGAGGAATGAGGAAGGAGGAAGAATGGTGTTTGGAACCCTCCGGAAGGAGGGTCCCTAACTGAAATCAAAGAAGTTTTAAATGCCGGAGTGCATAAAGAGAAGAAGAAGAAATGCACGGAGTGCATAAGAGAAAAAGGAGGAAAGAGTAAAGGAGGAAGGATGGAGAAAGGAGACTGAGAAGGAGACAGAGTTGGTGCAGGACCCGTGCTGGAGCCGGTGCGGTGCTGAGTTTGTAAACATTCGTTTTCTCAAGAGACTGACATTTCTATTTTCAAATCTCGTTTTTTTTTTATAACACGTCAACTAAAATATATTTGTTGCTATTTTTTATTTTTTATCAGTTTTCATTCTTTAAGTTTTCCAACATTTTTTACAATTTTAAATTTTTTTAATTACTCTTTTATTTATTTTGTTTGCTTTAATATTTTTGGTTTAATTTGCTGGTAAGTAATGTTTATAAGTAAAAATTTGCATTTTACATACTAAATCAGTAAATCAGTAAAGCAGTAAATCAGTACATCAAACCAACCCACTCTATCCTCCTACCCTTCATGATCTATTGATCTATTGATCTATTGATCTATTGATCTATTGATTCAAGTCATATTTTGTATAACATAAACACAAAAAACTTTTTATTTATTTTGTTTTGTTTTTTTCTTTAAACAATTATGTTTTACTATAAAAATTTATTTATTTTGTTTTATTTTACTATAAATATTTTATTTATTTTGTTTTAATTGCTTTAAACATTTTTTTTTTACATAAAAATTTATTCTTTTTATGTTATAACTTAAAAAATTTTGCATTTTTTTACATACTTAAAGCAGTAAAATCAGTAAATCAAACTACCACCCCTACCATCCATACCCTTCTGTGATTCTATTGATCTATTGATCTATTGATCATTGATTAAGTCATATTTTGTACAACATAACAACAAAACTTTTATTTATTTGTTTTGTTTCTTTAAACATTATGTTTTTACTATAAAAATTTATTTATTTTGTTTTATTTTTACTATAAAAATTTATTTATTTTGTTTTATTTGCTTTAAAAATTTTGTTTTTACTAAAAAAATTATTGTTGTTATGTTTTTATGTAGCTCTAACATATATTATTGTTTGTTGAATGTTACGTTTGTTTGTTGTTGTTTGTTGTGTGTTGTTGTTGTTTGTTGTTTTGTTGTTTGTTTTGTTGTTAAATATATTTAACGTTCAAGTTAAATGAAAAATATACAACACTTTTTCAACATATCTCTAAAATATTAATGTTAATTTTACATTAACATTGTAATATTGAAAACTAAACAAAAATATATCTCATCCTAGCCTAACTGACATACAGCATTCATTAACAAGGTAACTAAAATTAGAAGTTTTAACTTACCAGCAGAAGTCAGCATAGCAATCTCAATCTTTACTATACACAAACTCACAAAATATTATTATTATTATTATTATTTTTTATTATTATTATTATTATTATTATTTTATTATTTATTATTATTTTATTATTATTATTATTATTATTATTATTATTATTATTTATTATTATTATTATTATTATTATTATTATTATTATTATATTCCACATAGATCTCACAACACCAATAACGCATGCGATCACTTTGCCTGCAGATCAACAACTAAAACATTGGTAGGTAAATTGCTCTCCATCCGACCCCTAAACATTACGTAATCTTGTTACGCTCAAGGGTAAACAATCAGAGAACTGTATTTGCTATGCCATCCAGGGACAGCCAATGAAATTCGAGGAATGACTCATTAATCTTCATAATCTTTTGACAACATGGAGAAGGGTAATAGATTTTTATTACTTTGTTCCAATCATCTTTTGCACATGAGAAGGGGTAATGAGATTTTTACTTTTTTCTCGCGCAATAACTTTTGACACACGAGCAAGGCAACGAGATTTAATTACTTGTACACATATCTTTTTGACAACATAGAAGGGTATACAAGATTTATTACTATGTTCCCAATAACTTTTGACCATGAGAAGGGTAAATAGATTTATTACTTTGTTCCCTTTTGTCTTACTTAACATATGTTTTTATCTTAAACAGTAGTTTTATATTATTATTATTATTATTATTATTATTATTATTATTATTATTAATTATTATTATTATTATTTATTATTATTATTATTATTATTATTATTATTATTATTTTTATTATTATTATTATTATTATTTTTATTAATTATATTATGTATATGTATATGTACATAATAATCCTTCACACACACACACACACACACACACACACACACACACACACACACACACACACACACATACACAATAATTATAGACACTTTACTTGAAACACGAGACTGGCAATCGTCGTACTACTTACTGGATTCACCAATGACTGTTATTTCTAGATGTCAAACAGATGTGTAAAATTTTCTAAATCGTCAACTTGAAGACATTTACATTTTCACATGTTTAATATAAACATTTGTTTTGTTATGTAATTTTCTTTTACGTTTCTATTATTCTGCTATTTTTTTATTTTTGTTAAAAGTTATTTATTTATTTTATTTATTTTATTTTATTTATTGTTATTTTAATTTATTTAAAATAATCTATATATTTTTTTTAAAAACTTTTACTTATTTTGTTTTGGTTTTCTTTAAACATTATGGTTTTTAACTATAAAAATTTTTTATTTCTGTTTTTTGCTTTAAACATTTATGTTTTTTTACTAAAAAATTATTCTTTTTACGTTTATAACTTTTGAAAAATTTTTTTTTTCTTTTATTTTTTTTTTTTTTACCAAAATGTAAACGTTAGGCAGTGGATCAGTGGAGTCAGTTAATCAAAACCCCACTCTATCCTCGCTGCCCAATCGTGATCTATTTGATTCTATTGATCTATTTGATCTATTGATTCAATGTTCAATATTTTTGTATAAAACATAACATAAAAATAAAGTTTTTTATACACTGATCAACGAATTATGCTAAACGTAGCATAGTTTTTCCTATTATTAAAGCTAACATAACATCACCTGAACTAAGAATATAAATGTCAACAGCAAACCTAAGCATAACCTTAAGCACGAATTAATCAAGCTAACCATAACAAAGTTTTCCACAACTTAACAACAGTAAAGTAACTAAATAACATACAAAAACGTAACTATTCACACTTTTGTCAAGCAAATCTCTAACATATCAATGTTAATTTTACAATAACATTGTAATATTTAACAAAAATTTATCAATACACTTGTGTAATTATCATACAGACCGCAACGAATATATGCTAAACGTAACAATTTTTTTACATTAATAAAGATAACAAAACATAACCTGAACTTAGAATAATAAATGTACAACGACAAACTAACATAACTTAAGCAAGAATAAAGTGTTTAACATTCACAAAGTTCGATATTTATCAAAGGTGAAGTAGCTAACAACACATACAAAACTCAATGTATCCCAACTTTTCCAGCATACCAGCAAGCAAGCTAAAGCAGTATTCAATCTAACAAACTCCTAACCAAAATAACAATCTATCAAAGATACCAACATCTTGAACTATGAATTGACACTACCTTCATCAAAATGCAACTCATATCAAATATAACATTATTTTGAACTATGAATAAACGTATACATTAGCAAAATTCTCGGATAAGCCTAACATTACTCAGCAAAAACTTAACCTATACCCATTATTATTATATTATTATTTTAATTATTATTATTATTATTATTATTATTATTATTATTATTATTATTATTATTATTATTATTTTTCTTATTATTCAACTATATATGGTGATATATATATATGAACCATAACAAACACAACACACAACACACAACACACAACACACACACACACCACACACACACAACACACACACACACCACGCACACAATAATTATAGACACTTTACTTTGAAACACGAGACTGGCAATCGTCGTACTAACTTACTGATCACATGACTGTTTTTTTCTATGATGTCAAGCAGATGTGTAACATTTTCTAAACGTCACTGGAAGACATTACATTTTATTCGCATCTTTTATAGAAAACATTTCGTTTTGGTTAACTGCTATTTTCTTTTACGTTTATTTTATTCTTTATATTTAATTTGTTAAAAGTTAATTTATTTATTTATTTATTTTAGTTTTCATTTATTGTTATTTTAATTTTTATTTAAAATAATCTATATATTTTTTTAAACTTTGTCCATATTTTTGGCTTTGTTTCTTTAACCTGTGCGCCTTTATTACTATTCAGCTTACGGTAGATCAATACATATTGCTTTTAAACATTTTGTTTTAACTAAAAAAATTATTCTTTTTACGTTTTATAACTTAAAAATTTTGCATTTTTTACATACACGTTAAAGCAGTAAATCAGTAAATCAAGTTAATGAACACCCACTCTTATCCTGCCTACACATTCGTGAATCTATTGATCTACATTGATCTAGTTGATCTATTGATTCTACTTGATTCATGTCATATTTTGTCAATAACATAACATAAAAATAAAGTTCTTTATACACTGATCAACGATTATATGCTAACGTAGCATAGTTTTCCTATTATTAAAGCTAACATATCATAACCTGAACTAAGATATAATGTACAACAAACCTAGCATACCTTAAGCACGAATAATCAGCTAACATCCTCAAAATTCCACCACTAACAACAGTAAAGTAACTAACATAACATAACAAAAAGTAACCTATTCAACTTTGTCAAGCCCAAATAACCTTTTTCCTTAAAAACCCCAGGATTTTTCCAATGTTAATGTTTACATTATACATTTGGTAAATTATTTAACAAAAATTTATTCATAATGCCTTGTGTAATTATCATACAGACCTAAACGAATATATGCTAAACGTAACAAATTTTTTACATTTAATTAAAGCTAACAAAAACATAACCCTGAAACTTAGAAAATATGTAACAACGACAAAACCCTAACAATAACTCACGTATGAATAGATCTGCTAACGTTTCACAAAAGTTCGATTACTTATCAAAGGTGAAGTAGCTAACAACACATAAAAAACTCAATGTATCCCAACTTTTCCAGCATACCAGCAACAGCTAAAGCAGTATTATCTAACAAAATCCGTTAACAAAGTGAAATCTATCAAAGATAACAACATCTTGAACTATGAATTGAACACTACCTTCATCAAAATGCAACTCATATCAAATATAACTCATTTTTTGAACTATGAATAAACGTATTACATTAGCAAAATTCTCGATAAGCCCTAACATTACTCAGCAAAAACTAACCTATATCAATATTATTATTATTTTATTATTTTATTATTATTATTATTATTATTATTATTATTATTATTATATTATTATTATTATTATTCTTTATTATTATTATCTTTTCTTATTTATATAAAAATATATAATGTTATATATATATGAACATAAAACCTAACATATCATACACACACCACACACATCACACACACACATCAACACACACAACACACCACACACACACACTCTCACGCAAAACACACAATAATTCATAGACACTTTAACTTGAAAACACGAGACTGGCAATCATCGTACTAACTTACTGCTCACATGACTGTTATTTCTATGATGTTCCAGCAGATTGTGTAACATTTTCCCTAACGTCCACTGGAGAGACATTTTACATTTTTTCACATGGTTTAATATAAACATTTCGTTTTGTTATGTATTTTTTTTTACGTTTCTATTATTCTTTATATTTATATTTTTTGTTAAAAGTTATTTATTTAATTTATTTCATTTGTTTTATTTAATTGTTTATTTTATTTATTTAAAATAATCTATATATTTTTTTTAAAAAACTTTTCTTTTCTTATTTTTGGCTTTGTTGTTCTTTAAACATTAATGTTTTTCTATAAAATTTATTTATTTTGTTTTACTTTTACTATAAAAATTATTTTGTTTTAACTAAAAAATTATTCTTTTTACGTTAATAACTTAAAAATTTTGCATTTTTACCATTACTTTAAAAGCAGTAAAATTCGTAAAAATCAGTTAATTCAAACGCACCCACTCTTCTCCTACCCATTCGTGAATCTATTGATCTATTGCTGCTATTGATCTATTGATCTATTTGATTCAAGTCATATTTTTTGTATAACATAACATAAAAAATAAAGTTCTTTAATACACTGATCAACGAATATATGTAACGTAGGCATAGTTTTCCCTATATTAAAGCCTAACATCACATCACGCTGAACTTATATGCTAACGTAGCATAGTTTTTCCTATTATAAAGCTAACATAACATCACCTGAACTAAAGAATATAATGTACAACAGCAAACCTAGCATACCTTAAGCACGAATAATCAGCTAACATTCACAAAGTTCCACACTTAACAACAGTAAAGCTAACTAACATAACATACAAAACGTAACTTTTCACACTTTGTCAAGCATAACTTTGACAGATCATTATTTTCTTTTTACAGTAAAATTGTAAAATTTAACAAAAATTTATCTATTATTATAATATTTTCAAATAAACTTTTATTTATTTTTGCTTATTCTGTTTAAAACATTTTGGTTTTAACTAAAATTTATTTCATTTTATGTTTATAATTACAAAATTTGCATTTTTACAATACCTAAAGCAGTACATCAGTAAATCAGTTAATCAACCTACGCCATACCCACCCTCCTACCCTTACCATGATCTATTGAATTCTATTTGATGCTATTGATCCTATTAATCTCAAGTCAATTTCGAGTAAACATTTTTGAGGAAAGAGAAGTGGAAACAAAGTTTTATATAATAATCAAAAAATATATGTTAACGTGAAAGCAAAGATTGAAAATAAATAAACGAAATAAAACATCACCTGACTAAGAATATAATGTACAACAAACAAACCTACGCATACCTTAAAGCACGAATAAAAACAGCTAACATCACCAAAGTTCTACACTTAACAACAGTAAAGTAAGTAACATAACATACAAAAAACGTAACCTATTCACACTGTCAAGCATAACTCTAACAGATCAATGTTAATTTTACATTAACATTGTAATATTATTAAAAGAAATTTATCATAACCTTGTCTAATTAATTATCATACAGACCTACGAATATATGTTAACGTAATAAATTTTTTACATTAATAAAGCTAACATAACATAACCTGAACTTTGAATATAATGTACAACGACAAACCTAACATACCTCACGTATGAATAATTAATCTGCTAACATTCACAAGTTCGATACTACTCAAAGTGTAAAGTAAAGTCTACGACACATACAACTCAATGTATCCAACTTTTCCAGCATAACCAGAACAGCTTAAAGCCAGTACGATCTAACAAAATGGCCATAAAAAAATGGACCAATCGTATTCACGATATCCACCATTTGAGCTTTGAAATTGTGCATCTAGTTTCATCAAATGCCAACTCATATCAAATTATAACATTAATTTTGAACTATGGAATAAACGTATACATTAGAAAATTATTCGGATAAGCTAAAACATTACTGAAGGAAAAACTTACCTATACCCACGATTCTAGACACAAATGTCAGTTAACACAGTAACATAATCTTACGAAACTTAATCATTTCTCTTATTAAATCAGTTTTAATTTCACATTGTCAATAGTAACATTTAACAAAACGTAACAGAAAAATAAAATATTATAAAGAGTGATTATTATGTATTCTCCTGATGGTAATTATTATTATTATTATTATTATTATTATTCATTATTTATTATTATTATGAATTATTATTATTATTAATTATTATTATTATTATTATTATTATTACTAGGTGATTATTATTATTATTATTATTTTATTTATTATTATTATTATTATTATTTAGTTATTATTATTTATTATTTATTATTATTATTATTATCTATCAACAACATAGATCTCACAACACCAATAACGCATGCGACCACTTCGCCATCAGGCTCACAACTAGAACATAGGTCGGTAAAATGCTCTCTTGAGAGGGTGGATACAAAGAACGTGAGAACATGTCATTCAAACAGGCGTGTGAAGAAGATAATTAGTCTTTGAGGGGAATAAACAAGAACGGGTATCCATTACACTGAGCATTCTGTTGCTTTGGTTTCTGCCCAATGATATGAATTCGCTTTACAAACATCTGTTACACATGAGGGTAAATTTGCGATGCGTACAAACATGTATGCAAACACACACACCAGACACACACACAACAACACACAACAACACAAATATATAAATATATATTATTATATATAGGTTATATATTATATATATATATATATATATTATATATATATATATATATATATATAATATATTATATATATATATATATTATATATTATATTATATATTATTATATATAATATATATATATATATATTTATATATATATATTTAGTATATATATATTTATATATATATATATATTATATATATATATTTATATATATATATAAGAATAATAAACTTAAAAAAAAAAAAATAAGCAATATAAAACTATTATTTAAAATATATGAAAAATAAAATAATCGTAAAGATATTATATTAAAGCTGATAAAAGTGGAGATCTTTATATAATATCTTAGCAAATTGGTTTAAAATATATCTTATATTAAACCAATATTTTAACTACGTCGTTCATTATATATATATATAATATATATAAATTACATATATATATATCTATATTACATTTATAGAAATATAAATATATATAATAAATTAATTAAAGAAAATATTAAACAGAAGAATAATAAAAACTTAAAGAAAATAATAATAGAAAAAGAACATGTAATTAAATAAAGTGTCTAACTTATTTGTGTGTGTGTGTTGTGGTGTGTTGGTAGTGTGTTTGCATACATGTTTGTACGCATCGCAATTTTTACCCTTCATGTAACAGATGTTGTAACCGAATTCATATCATTGTCAGAACAAAGCAACAGATGCTCATGTAATTGATACCCGTTCTTTGTTTATTCCCCTCCAAAGCTAATTATCTTTTTCACACGCCTTTGAATGACATGTTTCTCACGTTCTTTGTATCCACCCTCTCAAGAGAGCATTTTACCGACCTATGTTCTAGTTGTGAGCCTGATGGCGAAGTGGTCGCATGCGTTATTGGTGTTGTGAGATCTATGTGTGATAATAATAATAATAATATATAATAATAATAATAATAATAATATATAATAATAATAATAATAATAATAATAATAATAATAATAATAATAATAATAATATAGTAATAATAAATAATAATAATAATAATAATAATAAAATAATAATAATAATAATAATAATAATAATAATTAACACAATCTGATATTAGATGTCAAATGTTTTGCCTAGTAACAAGGAAAATAATATTTAAATTTTTTTTAGAAATCTTTGTTTAAATATTACTATGACAATGTGAAATTAAAACTGATTTAATAGAGAATGATAAGTTTCGTAAGATATTATGTGTTAACTGACTATGTTGTGTTAGAATCGTGGGTACTTAGTTTAAGTTTTTGCTGAGTAATGTTAGGCTTATCCGAGAATTTTGGCCATGTTAAATGTTCTTGTTAATTCAAAAATGATGTTATATTTGATATGAGTGTGACACTTTGATGAAGAAAGTGTCAATTCATAGTTCAAGATTGTGGTATTTGATAGATTGGTCATTTTTTGTTAAGGGATTTTGTTAGATAATACGCTTTAGCTGTTGCTGGTATGCTGGAAAAGTTTGGGATACATTGAGTTTTGTATGTGTTGTTAGCTACTTTACCTTTGATAAGTATAGACTTTTTGTGATTGTTAGCAGATTATTCATACGTGAGGTATGTTAAGGTTTGTCGTTGTACATTATTTCTAAGTTCAGGTTATGTTATGTTAGCGTTTTATTAACGTAAAAATTTGGGTTTACTTAGCATATATTCTAAGGTCCTGTATGAATAATTAGACAAGGTTATGAAAATAAATCTTTGTTAAATATTACAATGTAAATGTAAAATTAACATTGATCTGTTTCAGAGTTTAATTGCTTGCAAAGTGTGAATAGGTTACGTTTTTTTGTATTTATGTTAGTTACTTTACTGTTGTTAGTGTAGATTTGGTGATGTTTACGCCCTGTTTATTCGTGCTTTAAGGTATGCTAGGTTTGTTGTTGTACATCATATTCTTAGTTCAGGTTATGATTGTATGTTAGCTTTATTAATGGGGAAAACTTTGCTAGCTTAGCATATATTTCGTTGATCAAGTGTATAAGAGAACTTTTATTTTTGTATGTTTTTCCCTCAAAATGAAATTACCGAAATATTGAATTATGATCAAAATAAGAATCAATAGAATTCTGGAAGGGTAGGAGGGTGGGGTGGGTAAAAAGTTATAAACATGAAAAGAACTGATTTTTACTGCTTAGGTATGTAAATGCAAAATTTTTTAAGTTTTATATTCCTCAAATGAAATAAATTTAGTTAATTCTACTTTTTGTTTTAAAAAGAATAAGCAAAAATAATAAAGTTTTTTAAAAAAATATATAGATTCATAAAAATAATTTTTTTGTTAAATATTACAATGTTTAATGTAAAAAATAACATTGATCTGATAGAGTTAAGATGGGCGTACATGGTGAATAGGTAACGTTTATGCTGTATATAATGGCTGGTTTAATTGACTGTTGATAGTGTGGAACTTTTGTGATGTTAGCTTTTGATTATTTCTGCTTAAGGTATTGCTATGGTTTTGCCTGTTGTACATTATATTCCTTAGTTTCAGGTGATGTTTTATGTTGCTTTAATAATAGGAAAAATTAATGCTACGTTAGCAATATATTGTTGATCAGTTTTGTATAGAAAGAACTTTTATTTTATGTTAATGTTATAACAAAATAATGAACAATGAAATCATAGATCAATTTAGATCAATAGATCAATAGATCAATAGATTCACGATATTGGGTAGGAGGATAAGGAGTGGGTGGTTTTGAATTACCTGATTTAACTGAATTTAACTGCTTTAAGGTATTAAAAAGATGAAAAGATCTTTTAGTTATAAACGTAAAAAGAATAAATTTTTAAAGTAAAAACATAATGTTTAAAGCAAATAAAACAAACTAAATAAATTTTTATAGTAACAAAATGTTTTTAAAGAAAACAAAGCAAAATAATAAAAGTTTTTTAAAAAAATATATCTACATTTTTTTTTTAAATTAAAATAACATTGAAAAAAAATTTAAAATAGGTATACAAATAAAACTACTTTTTTTTCACAAAAATAATAAATATAAAGAATAATAGAAACGTAAAAGAAAAAACATATAACAAAACGAAATGTTTATATTAAAAACATGTGAAAAATTGTTAAATGTCTTTTCCAGTGACGTTTAGAAAAATGTTTACACATCTGGCTTGATCATCATAGAATAACAGTCATGTGATTCAGTAAAGTTAGTAAACGACGAATGACAGTCTCGTTTTCAAGTAAAAGTGTTCCCTTACTATTATTGTGGTGTGCGGTGGGAAGTGTGTGTGTTGTGTGTTGGTGGGTGTTGTGTGGTGTGTGTGGTATGATATGTTAGGTTTTTTGGTTAATTTTCATATATATTTACATATAATAGTTGATATATAAGAAAATAATAATAATAATAATAATTAATAATAATAATATAATAATATAATAAATAATAATAATTAATAATATAATATATAATAATAATATAATATAATTAAAATAGTAATAATTGGGTAGGTTAAGTTTTTTTTTGCTGAGTATGGTTTAGGCTTATTCCGAGATTTTGCTATGTATACGTTTTACTTCAATAGTTCAAAATAATGTTATATTTGATATGAAGTTGCATTTTGATGAAGGTAGTGTCAATTTCATTGTTCAAGATGTTGGTATCTTTGGATAGATTTGGTTATTTTTGTTAAGGGGGATTTTGTTATTGATAATACTTAGCTTGTTAGAAGCTGTGTGCTGGTATGCTGGAAAGTTGGGATACAATGAGTTTTGTTATGTGGTTAGCATCACCTTTGATATGTATCGACTTTGGTGAACGTTAGCAGATTTATTCATAACGTGAGGTATGTTAGGTTGTTCGTTGTACATTTTAAATTCTAACTTCATCTTTGATATTTGTTAGCTTTATTTGTATATGGCACGTTGCATTCTATTCCGAAGATCTACTAATGAGCTGCCTCACATCATATGATAATAACCATTATATATTCAATGTTAATATAAATAACATTGTTGTTAGAGTTTGTTGACCAAAGTGTTGAATTAGGTTACGTTTTTTGTTATGTTTATTTAGTTATTTACTGTTGTTTAGAGTGTGGGAACTTTTGTTGATGTTAGCTGATTTAATTCGTGCTTTAAGGTATGCTTAGGGGGTTTGCTGTTGTACATTCAAATTCTAATTGAAGGTGATGTTTTGTTATCTTTAAGAAAAGGGAAACTAATGCTCGTTACAACAATAGCTACAGCTAAGAATTTATTTTTATGTTATGTTAATTACAAATATGAACATGAATCGGGAATGTAGACTCAATAAGATCAATAGATTCAAGAAGATTTAAAGAGATTCTAGATGATGGGCCCAGGGAGGATAGAAGTGGTGTGGTTTGAGTGGTTAACTGATTTACTGATTTATGCTTATAAACGAAATAAAATAATTTTTATAGTAAGCAACATAAAATTTCATATAAGAAATCCAGAATTATCTATCACTTGTATTTAAAAAATTAGATAGAGTTTATTTTAATAATAAAATTAACGAGAAAAAACCTAAACCAAAAAGTTCAATAATGTTTTAAGTCGAAATTATTTTTAAAAAGAGGAATCGAATCATAGTAGAAGATACATAACAAAAAGAAATGTTTATAAGAACTATCTCAAATAAATGTAAATGTGCTCATTCAGTGACGTTTAAGAAAATGTTACACATCTGTTTGACATCATAGAAATTTACAGTCATGTGATTTCAGTAAGTTAAGTACGACGATTGGCAGTCCCCCTCCTCTGGTTTTTTCAAGTAAAGTGTTCTATAATTATTGTTGTATTGTGTGTTGTGTGTGGTGTGGGTGTGTGTTTGTGGGGTGTGGTGGTGTAGTTGTTATGATTATGTTAGGGTTGTTATGTTCCATATACATATATAGTTGATATAATATAAAATAATAATAATAATAATAAAATAGTAATACTTATAGATAAACATTTCGTTATAAAATAATAGTAATAATAAATAGATATTAATAATAATTTTAAATAAAATTTTTAAAAAAATTAAAATAAATTAAATAAAAAAATAGAAACTATTGTGATAAAAATTAAAACCCTATGTTTTAAGTAAGAAGGCAATGTTAGTAAGGACATATGAGGGGAACAAAGTTATAATCTATTTACCCCTCTCATGTGTCAAGAGTTATTGGGAACATAGTATAAAGTCTCGTTTAAAACAAATACCTTCTCAATTGGTGTCAAAAGATATTGGTGTACAAAGTAATTAATCTCGTTGCCCTACTCTTGTGTAATAAGTCTAAATGGGGAATTGTAATAAAATCTTCATTAAATCCCTTCCTCCTAAATGTGTCAAAGTATGGAACAAGTGAATTAAAACGTGTACCTTTTCTTCGGTCTCGAAAGAAATTTTATTAATGTGTTCATTATCGTAATTTTTCATTTTGGTTGTCACCCGCGTGGATGGCATATAGCAATACAGACAGTTTTTCTGAATGTGTTTTTACCCTTGAGGCGTAAAGAAACAAAACTACAAAGATTACGTTAATGTTAGTGGGGAAGTGTCGGATGGAGAGCAATTTTAACCTACCATGTTTTTAGTGTAGGGTGGGGAAGTTTGTTGGAATCTGAGGGACATGGCTAGCGAAAAGTGATCGCATGCGTTATTGGTGTTGTGAGATTCCTATGTGGATTAATAATGATAATAAATTAATAATAATAATATAAATATAATATAATCATAATAATATTAATAATAATAAAATAATAAATAATATAATAATAATATATAATATTAATTTAATAAAATAAATAATAAATATATAATAATAAATAAATAATATAATTATATTTTGAGCGATTGTGGTTATAGTAAAGATGAAGATTTGCTGAGGCGACTTCTGCTGGTAAAGTTGAAACTTCTAATTTTTAGTTACCGTTGTTAATGATGGATGCGTTATGTCAGTTTTAGGCCTAGGAATGAAAGAAATATATTTTGTT
>JABUQX010018981.1:0-25000 GCA_015478945.1 Trachelipus rathkii
CTGTTGTACTTCGTTCGATTTCAATTTAGGTGTTTAACCGTTTCGCATTGCTCCGTGAAACGCTTTCGCATTTTCGTGCGCCCTTCAGTTGTTGTTGTCGTTGTTGTTGTTGTTGTTGTTACATTTGTTGTTGTTGTTGTTGTTGTTGTTGTTGTTGTCCACTAACGAGAATATATACCCTTTTGAACTGAAATGATATGGGTCGTTCGTGCGTTGTATTCTTGTTTACTCTCCTGATTGGTTGAAAGAAAGAATCTCATTACTTATAAGGGTTGTTTACGCATACGATTTCCTTCAGTAGGATATTTTTTCGCTGTACTGGTACGATGACATCTCCCCGCATCTCCACGTCTGTTGTTGATATCTTCACGAGGAGCTTCGTTATTCCCAATGTTGTGTCAATAAAATTTTATCGTCAACCTGATAATTCAATATATCTTGTCAGTTCTGCAAGTCCAAATAATAGACCTTTGTTCGTCACGTTGTGCTGATGGATTCATCAAGATTATCGACATCGCTGCTGCATGGCTAGAGGATAAGGGTATGTTATCCCATGGTTCGATGAGTAGTGAAATATCTGCTATCAGAGGTGACAGTGTGAGAGGTCATAATAGAATAGACGTTGCGTTCTCATCATGTGACGGTATTAAAACCCTTGATGTTCGCAACTATTGGAAACCCCTCGATTGTGAGACCTTCATGCGTACGTGTATAGGTTTCACAGTTCGAACATCTAAAAATATTACATCATTGCTTAAAATAAAAAACGAATTAACATCACATCTTAACGATGTTGACATACTTGATGACATAATACATACATATAGCACATGGTGTAATCTATGATATTTACACCGAAACATGTGGTTTCCCGTATAATACAGTATACAGGAGTGCATTAATAACTATCAGCCTGGATAAGTTTACTTCTCTCTTGTATGAGAGAATGAGTGCTGCTGAATCAAAATATGCCGAAAAATGGTTTAGTGTTGCTGAAGGCATTTATACTTACATCCTTTTAAAGGATGTTGAATCTTTAGAGAGATATATAGAACGTACCCAACTTGAATCCTATGTTCTCTGATTAGATGAATTAATATATTTAAAATAAACTTATATTTTTATGTATTTATATGTTTTTATGTATTTATATAACACTCTTTTCAATGAAAATTATATGTTATAAAATATGAAAACTTGTTTTACTTCCCTCCTATGTTCGAATTATTGACTACATTGATGATGATGGCTGTTTATTCGTCTGGTTGTTGTTATGTAGGCATACTTTCGCTGGTCTGGATGATAATTACACAATGTTATAGTAAATTTTTGTTAAATATTACCATGTTAATGTAAAATTAACATTGTTATGTTAGAGACATGCTTGACAAAGTGTGAATAAGTTACGTTTTTGGATGAATTGCTAGTTACTTTACTGGTGTTAAGTGTGGTCCTTTGTTAATGTTAACCATTTATTCTTGTTTAAGATGGGCTAAGTTTCTCGTTGTGGGTTATATTCATAGTTCATATGATGCTAAGTAAGCTTTATTACTGAGAAAACTTTGTTACGTCAGCATATATTGGTTGATGTTTGTATAAAAAACTTGATTTTATGTTATGTTTATCAAAAATGATACTCAAAATGTGACCTTAATCAATAGATCAATAGATCACAGATGGTCAGGAGGGTGACAGGAGGGGGCCGTATGGTGGTTTGATTTAGTGATTTACTGCTTTAGGGTATGTAAAAACGTAAATTTGTAAGTTATAAACATAAAAAGAATAAGAAATTTTATTTATTTATTTATTTATTTATTTATTTTTTTATTTCTTGATGGTTCTGAAACCATTATTTTCGAAATCTACAGACCCAATAACATATATAAGACCACCAACATTGTATCATTACACTAATATTTAATAACTCGGCACCGCACCGGAGCCAGCACCGGTGCAGCTGTCAACCCCTACTCCTCTGAGTCAGACTCCTTCTTCATTCTTTCCCTCTTTATTCATCTTTCATCCTTCTTCATTCCTCCTTTGTTTTTTTTGCACTCCTGTGCTCTTTTCAGTCGAGACCCCCTATTGGGGGTCCTAGACACCCTATACGGACTTATAACCATCATATTCGAACTCTACGACCTCGATAACCCTTATAAACACACCAACATTGTTGTTATACGACTGTTTATTAACTCGGCACCGCAGTGGCTCCAGCACCGGTGCCGGAGCCAACTCATCAGATTCACATATCAAGTATTTCTAGAAACTCAACTCTGAATCCTCTCACCAAATTTCAGCCAATTACGAACACTTCGATTTTTTAAGTGGGGTGGGGTCCCCTTCGGGGACCCACGGGGACGTAACCTCGTCTACGACGAGGTTACCTCCCCCTCCAAATTTTAACCCCATACGATAACCCTAACCCATGTAGATATATATCGAACTCAGAAACTGGATGCGAAGAAGCAACCGCGGTGGAAAAAATAACAAAAAATAATAATAATAATAAAAATAATAATAATAATAAACATACACACTCGTTGATTGAAGCGGGGTCGGAACCGCGGCCGGAGCCGGAGTCTGAACCAAACCGCGGCCGGAGCCGGAGTCTGAACCAAACCGCGCCCGGAGCCGGAGCCGGAGCCGGAGCCGGAGTCGGAGTCGGAGTCGGAGTCGGAGCACAAACACACCTCGAAATTATGATCACTTCGTGATCATAATTTCTTCGACGTAATAATAATAATAATAATAATAATAATAATAATGTGTATGTGTATGCGCACGCGCGCTCAGTCTGTGTCTGTCGGTCAAACAGACCTTCGGTCTGTTTGACCTCCAGGTGGTCGGTCGCCCAAACGCTTGTTAGGCCTAAACTCATCCACTCAGCTCAAGCAACAAAGGCGTAAGCGCTATATCGGCGTCCACCCTCGGGGGGTGACCCCTCTATATATATCCTACAGACTTGAAATTTACATGGATTCGAGCTTATCCCATATATACATTATATTCCAAGTTTCAGACCTATAACTCTATTCCTTCATATCGAAAAGGGTGGAGGATCCCAAACTGGCCCCAAACTACTATATATATATATATATATAAAATATATATCTATATACGCTCAACTGTTTTTATATATATATATATATATATATATATATATATATATATATATATATATATATATATATATATATATATATATATATATATATATATATATATATATATTTATTTTTATATATTTATATATAAATATTTTCAAATTATTTAAAAATAAAATTTAAGGGTTTTCTTCACGCTTGTCGCGCACCTCAGTTTGAAAACCACTGGTCTACACAACCGCAACCGCGGTTGTCACTGGTCTTCACAACCGAAACTGCGGTTGTCAGGAAGTTATCTTTTTAAAAATACTCTCTTATGCCTTAGCCTTAGAGTACGTAATATAATATTTCAGTTTTTTTTTTTCACAAAATTACAAATATTTAATTATAGAAAAATATTTCACGAAATAAATTGGAACTTTGCATTTCTTAACTTTTCGCACAGGAGAAAAAAATGAGTGTTACGGATAGAAAAAAGAGCGTGTGGTGGGAGTTTTTCTTGAAAGAATCAAATGAATTTGTTAAATGCAAAATGTGAAATAAAACCTATTCTAGCAATTCGCAAAGGAAGAAGCACCACTAATTTAGAAAATCACCTACGATCGTTGCATAGAGAACTTTGTGAAAAAGAAAAAGTATTATCTGAGAAGAGAGAAAGAGAAAAAAAAGAGAATTAGAGACATCTCTGAAAAAAATGAAAATTGAGGCAAAACGTAAATCTCAAACTCTAGAGGAATGCTATCAGAAAATTAAGCCTTAGAACAATGATAATTCAAGATAAAAATTACTCGATTATCGAGCAGCAGAGATGATTATTATGCAGGATCTTCCCTTTAGCTGTGTTGAAGGCATTGGCTTTATTCGATTCGTAACTCTAGCCAACACACAATATAAAATTAAAAAGCGCCATTATTATGAGAACATAGTATATAACAAGATTCACCCCTCAGTCACGAAAGAAGTTCAAAATATTGTTGCCCAACTGAAAGGAAATAAATTAACATTTACTACCGATACCTGGTCCGATACATCATCCGAGGTGTCTCTCTTATCTCTCACTTGCAATGGTATTAATGATAAATTTGGAAAAATAAACTTAGTATTATATGTAGAACCTTTGCATGAAAGACACACGGGAGAGTACCTCTCTAAAAAGTTTGAAGAAGTTTAGTAAAATATAATAATAATAATAATAATAATAATAATAATAATAATAATAATAATAATAATAATTATAATAATAATAATAATAATAATAATAATAAACGTAATAATAATAATAATAATAATAATAATAATAATAATAATAATAATAATAATAATAATAATAATAAAAATAAAAATAAAAATAATAATAATAATAATAATAATAATAATAATAATAATAATAATAATAATAATAATAATAATTTAATAATAATAATAATAATAATAATAATAATAATAATAAATAATAATAATAATAATAATAATAATAATAATAATAATAATAATAATAATAATAATTAATAATTAATAATAATAATAATAATAATAATAATAATAATAATAATAATAATAATAATAATAATAATAATAATAATAATAATAATAATAATAATAATAATAATAATAATAATAATAATAATAATAATAATAATAATGTGTGTGTGTGTGTGTGTGTGTGTGTGTGTGTGTGTGTGTATGTATTATTAGTATTGTATAATTTTTGTGTAATATTTTTACCCATGTTTTACTGACATCCAAATAATAATAATAATAATTGTCTAAAAAATTTCCAATTTCCATTTAATTTTCTTAATATTATTCTAGAAAATATCTTACAAAGAAAGTAAGAAGCATATTTATATTTATTAGTTCTTGACCGGTTTCTTCTGTAAACCTCGGACATCTTCAGAGTTTTAATTCTAACAAATGAATGAATTATTTTACAAGATATTTAAGATTATAAATTATTAAATTTTAGGTAGCATTTCATATTATATTTAATTTAAAGGAAAAAACGTTAAACTTTATGTTAATGTCAGGTTTGTGATGTCTTATGTAATAAGCTTCAGCTATTTTTAGTTTTTGCGCTTCGCATGAGAAGTGTAAAATTTTAAATGACTTATGTATAGAACAGTACCGTTATTTTGTTATACAATAAATGCTCATATATTTTACTGGGTTTAATGCGGTGCTGGTATGCCCTATCTATTAATCTATTAGTAGTGCAACAAATATACGTCGACGTACAGTCAGACTCGGGACATGCGAATTGGTACACGATATGGTGATTAATTGAAAAGGTATCCTTAGTAGAGAAGCAGGAAGAAAGTTTTCTGGTTTTGTGGTATAGTTTAACTGTGATTTTTGAGTTGTTTGTAGATTTAATGTGGGTGTTAATAATACCGCGTAGGCATTTTTCCTCTTTATCAAAGTCTTTTGCATTTGAAGTTTTAAAATAAAAGTTAATGCTTTCAGAGATATTGTTAGTATTATCCTTTTTTTATAGAGTTTGTTGACTGTTTTGTTTATTATTTTTTCTGTTAAATTTAAAGGGTGGTTACAGTTGATCAGGTTCTGTTTAATTATTTTAACATCAAATGATTCCCAATCCGAGCACAATTTATAAGCTCTATATATGAGTGTTTTAACAATTGAATTCTTATATACTTCTGGGGAGTAGGAGTTGTAATTAAGGTATAGACCATTATCAGTTGGGTTGACATGTATGCCTGTAGAAAAGGTTCCATCATCATTAATTTTGATTTTAATATCAAAAAGTTAATAATATTATTTAGAGATGTTTCAGATGTGAATTTGAGGCAAGAAAGGCTTTGTAAGCGGTTGATAAACTGAAGAATGTCTGTACGGTTCCTAAATATAGTAAGGGTGTCATCAACGTATCTTATATAGAAGACTGGGTTGAATGTGTTGTTTTCCCTCAAAATTATTATTATTATTATTATTATTATTATTATTATTATTATTATTATTATTATTATTATTATTATTATTATTATTATTATTATTATTATTATTATTATTATTATTATTATTATTATTATTATTATTAGTAGTAGTAGTAGTAGTAGTAGTAGTAGTAGTAGTAGTAGTAGTAGTAGTAGTAGTAGTAATAGCAGTAGTAGTAGTAGTAGTAGTAGTAGTAGTAGTAGTAGTAGTAGTAGTAGTAGTAGTAGTAGTAGTAGTAGTAGTAAACAAAGCAATTGTTAAATTTTGTTTTTACTGCACAACCGCAACCACGGTTGTTGAAAAATTTAAGAACCGCAAAAAAACCGCAACCGCGGTTGTTGAAAATTTTAGGAACCGCAAAAAACCGCAACCGCGTTATGCAAAAATTCAGCTTCGCTCCATCACTAATATATATATATATATATATATATATATATATATATATATATATATATATATATATATATATATATATATATATATATATATATATATATATATATATATATATAACATATATATATATATATATAACATCTTTTCTACACTATATATATGCTATATCCTTAACCAATAACCTTAACCCAATAATATATAAATAAATAACCATATATATAAAAATATATATATGTATTTTTTGTTTATTGATCACCACCACTCACGGGCTGGGCCCCTTCTCAAGGAGGGGCGGAAAAATAGCTATTAAAAAACCCTGCAATCCCAGTCTAACACAAGAGTTCTCAGGTGAGCGCAGGCAGTGGGCTTTAAAAAGAGAGAGGAAGATTAAATATAGTTGGAAAAAACAGAAGAAGGCAAAGAGTTCCACAGAGCAGAAGTAGCTGGAAAGAAAAGCACCATAACGAACAAGTCTGGGGTTCGCAATACTCACGCAAGAATTCGTGCGAGAGCAAAGCACCTGTGCAGCGAGGGTGGCGCAGGGTGGAGGAATGCGAGGAGGTCAACTCCCTGAGCATCTGCACCGCCGTAGTACTATAGAAAGGAGTAAGAGCCAACGTTACGTCGCAGAGATAGAGGGTCAAGAAAGTTTGAAAGTAGGGGACAGTTTATTAGTCTCTTAGCTTTAGACTCAACCCTATCCAATAGAAGGGTGGAGCCAGAGCCCCCCAAATGTGAGAACAGTACTCCATACGAGGGCGAATAAGGCCCTTATAGTAGCTGTGCAGAGGAAAAAAATTCCCGCAACCTGAACAGAACTCCCAGCTTCTTTGAGGCCACCTTAGCAACTATAGAAATATGAGGTTTCCAAGATAGTTTGCTGTTTATGTTAAGACCAAGAATGTTTATGTTGTTCAAAGGAGAGATAGTTAGAGCCGTCGAAGGAAATAGGAAAGGTTGGAGGTGTTTTTGAGATGGGAGATTTAGAGAAGTTGAGTTTTAAAGAGTTGAATTTTACAAGGTTGCGGTGACCCCACCGGGAAATCCCATCCAGATCGGCAGGAATAGAATCGGAAAGCTGAAGACGAGAGGCAACTCTTGAAAAAAAGGGAGCAGATTTGAAATGAGTTGAAGAATGGAAGATTAATTCTCGGCATAAAAGTGAACAGAGTTGGAAGTACAGATGAGGAGATCGTTGATGAAAAGGAAAGTAGGAATAAAGTTGGAGATAGGACAGAAACTTGCGGAACACCACAGTTAACAGGAAAGGAGGAAGAGGGACGCTCCATCAACAAGAGCTGATATGGAGCGATCAGAGAAAAAACTAGACAGAGTAAGCAAAGAGAAGGAGAAACCCAAAGGAGGGGAGCTTGGAAACAGTGACGCGTGCCAAACCCGGTCAAAGGCCTTGGATATGTCAAGCGCCACCACACCAAGACTCCCATGATTCCTAAGGGCAGAAGACCATAAAATCCAGTTATGTCACCAGTTGACCTCGATCGACGAAAGCCGCACTGGTGATCAGAAAAGAAGGGAATGAAGACTCCAGATGATCAGGAAATGAGTTAGAAGAGTTTCAAAGATTTTAGATGAATACAGGTGAGGCTATAGGGCGTAGTTAGAAGGATCAAGAGCTGCTACCGCTTTTTTTTTCGGGATCGGTTGGACATAAGGGCTCTAGAAACATTACGGAAAAGAATTAGTATAAAGGCAAAGAATATAGTAAAACAAGGACAGTTGTCAGCTCAGAAGCACACTCTCCCTCAAAACGCGGGGAGGAATGCCATCCGGGCCACTAGCCTTCTGACGTTCATAGAACTCAGGATCCCATACGATCATGTGTAATTACAGGTAAAGACATGGGAAACCTGAGAGGGAGAAGGGTAGGAGGAGATGCCAGAATCGTCCAGGGTAAAATTAGATGAAAAAAGGAGGCCGAAGAGATTGTTTCAGTTGGAGAATTAGTAACAGAACCATCAGAGCGAATAAGGGGAGGAAGGCAGTTTACGAAAGTTGTTAGAGATGTTTTGGCAAGGGGCTGAAATTTTTATCGATAGGAGAACCAAGCGGGTTACATCGCACTTTCTTTACGAAGTAAAAAGTGCTCTTAGCCCTGACGAATAATATCCCTGCAACGATTCCGAGCAAAAATAAAAATTAGTAAGAGTGATAGGAGAACGAGAGTTTTTCCAAATGCCCGATACGCAATGTCTCTCTCTGAATGGCACGAGGAGCAGCTCTACATAGACCATGGATTTAGAGGGAGAGAGAAAGATTTGATTGAGATAAGGAATGAACTTAACTCATCCCATCTGTGGTGCATAGCCCCCACCTTATCGCGGCGACCAGAAGCATCCCCAGTGTCAAAGCAGGATTCATTCCAAGAGTAGTTAGCCAAAAAAACAATGCATCCCAATTAGCCCGATTAAAGTAACAGAAATTCCTTTTAGGCCAGGGTAGAGCTGCTGGAGAAAAAGAAGTATTATAATTAAGAGCTATAAGATTGTGGTCAGAGTTACCAATAGGAGGGGAGAAGTGATTGTATTATATCGAGAAGGGGTAGTGGTGAAACATAAGTCAAGCGTATTTAAAGAGTGGTTTAGGTGATCTTTTAATATGTGTAGGTTCCTTAATTAACTGTTCCAGATCGTTGAGAATACTGAATGTTTTGGCCTCCTCCCCACCTACATCAGTGTGAGAGGAGCCCAACCACTCAGTGTGGTGTACGTTGAAATCCCCTAAATGAGAGGACCTCAGCATTTGGATGGGAAGAACTAACAGATCTCATGAGAAGTAGTAAGATAGTCAAAAGAAAAGTGAAAATCTGTTCCATTAGGGAGCAGTAGCAGAAACACAAGATAGATAGTAGTAGGGAGAAGATTTTTGCCACACTTACACATTAAAACCTTAAAACTAATACACATTAAAACCTTAAAATGCTTTATCACATAAAATATTATTTAATAAACAAGTAAAAACCATATCCAATAACAAATGTTAAACTATGAAACAAATATTTAAAGGAAATAAATAAATAAATAAATAAATAAATACGATAATCTAAAACTTAGCTTAAAATCCTAAAACGGCGAGAGACACACTAGCAACTTCGACACTTGCAGACATTAAACTATATACTAAAAACACTTTACTAATAAATAAAAATTAAAAAAAAAAAAAAAAAACAGAGCAACACTACAAAACCAAAGACATTTAATTAAAATTAGGCTTGATTAAAAGAAAAACTCAAAAACATTAAAAAACTGAATTGGCAAAATTAAAACACTCGGAAGCACCATCTCTCTCACACGTCTACACAGAACAAGCGTCAGTATATATATATATATATATATATATATATATATATATATATATATATATATATATATATATCTATATATTTATAATATATATAATATATATATATATATAAATAATATATATATATATATATATATATATATATATATATATATATATATATATATATATATATATATATATATATAATATAGTATAAAATATATAAAATTTTTTTTTCTAAAGGATATTATTAGACTTAAGGAATCAAAAATTTTGATGGCTAAAATAATTTCGGGAGTTTGAAGCCCCTGACCCCCCTGTCTGCAGCCTTATATATATATATATATATATATATATATATATCATATATATATATATATTAATTTAATGCAAAGTTTACAGCAACTTTTTGATCCAATATTATAACTTTGTTATTTTCCCCTCTGACTCTAAACACATTGGTTTTACTAAAAAAAATAAAAATATATTATATATTTTTTCTAAATTCTATGTATGATTCACTTCTAACAAATAAATATTTTTCATTAAATGTCTCATTATTACTTATTAAAAGTCAATAATATAACTATAGTATTATGAAAAGCTTCATTAACAGCTATTTGAAAATTTAGATCCCGGCCAGAGACAGGGTGGGGGGACCTTTAAAGAAACCAGATCTCCCTGGCTCTGCCAAACCGGTGTCACCAGATCAGTTGCATCACCACTTAATTATGTTTTATAGTGTTGTTTAAAGTGTTCCATTCATCACCAATCTTATGCCTGCTTTCACACTAAAGTATAAAAGTGCAAAACTCCCCTGCCTATAAAAGAGTTCGTGATAGGTGGAGAGAGTGTCTAAACGGTTATAGAGAAATGAGGGAGGAATTAGTCAAAATTTAAGAGAGAAGGACTGAAGGGTTCGAGTCCACAGCAACGATGGAAGGTGATTAAAGAAAGTTTGTTACTATAATAAATAAATAATTAACTTTGAAATAAAAAATAATTTATTCTAATTGACTAGCAGTTCCCTATGTGGATGGCCTAGTGGATAGAGCTCCGGTTACTGTTAACTCAGCAACGCGCAGAGTTCCAGTGTTCGAATCCCGAAGATGGAGAGAGTAAAAGCTCTCCTTTGAGCTCATTTTAAGTCTTTGATTGGTGGATTTCTCCCAAAGACTTACATGAGAGGCAGGATCAAGCTACTAGAACCCTTTTTGCTATTAGCTAATAACCGGAGGCCATCCCTTTATCATTTTAAAAACCATAGCCTTTCATACTGATTATTATTGGTCTTAATCTCCATATTTGCAATGCATTTTCAACAAATTGATAAATTTTTATTTGTGATAAGCCTATATTAATCCTATTATCATTACATATATATATATATATATATATATATGTATTATATTATATATATATATATATATATATATATATATATATAACAATAATATATATATATATACTATATATATATATACACTATATATATGTATATATATATATATATATATATATAACTAACCAAATAATAATATACATATATATATATATATATAAATATATATATATATATATATATATATATATAACATATATAGTATATATAAATATAATATATATATATATATATATATAACTATATACATTTATATATATAACTATATATATATATATATATATACTATATATATATGCTAATATGCTGCTGCTGTATATATATATATATATATACTATATATATATATATATATATTTTTTCCATATTTTCTAAAAATTTTATACTAAATCAGGTAACTATTCTTACAGAACCATTTTGTTAAACAATGTTTGAGCTAAAGTCACCGTCAGTATTTGCAGTGAATTATTCTTCGAAATCTTTCGATGAAGATCAAAAGTCTTTAGAAAAACTAAACTTAATAAAATTGAAAGAGAGATGTTGAGATGGTTCCCACCTGACCCGGAGGAGATGGGGCTTGGATGATTGTTGTAGGATGCTTTCTCATAATGGTGATTGAAGTTTGTACTTCATGCTTAATTCTTTGCTTTTTTGTTTTGTTTTTTTTTGTTGATTTTTGTTTTTTTCTTTCTCTTTTTGTACTATTTATTAATTATGCCGATTTCGATTTCAAAATTTTTACAGGTTTTAGGTCTCCTCCCTAATAATGCATTCAGCATAATTTTTTCACCAATTTTGATGTCTGATAAAGTCTCATCTAGTAAAACTGCTTGGATCTATAATTTTTACAACTTAATTTGGAGCATCTATGCCATATTAATGATCCACTATGTGAACAATTGGTTTTCAAAGAACAGAAATGTGGCATTGTTGGAGGAACATGAACAAACTTTCCTTTCCATGTGTCCTCTCTGCATTCGCTCCAACTCCTGACTTACTTATTTTTTTACATTTGCATTACCAGGAGGTGAGTATTTAAAGTATTTTTAGCTCAGAAAAAAAAGTTGCTCAAAACGTTATACAGATTAAAAATCGACATATAGTAAGTGGTTGTTACCTGTTAAAAAAATGAATCGAATATGATAGTAGATTTTTAATAACATAAAAACAATTCTGAAAAATGGAGAATGGACTTCAAAGCGTACAGGTTTATATGAGTGAATAAGGAAGTGAACATGTTTTACATAAGAGTTCAGTTATAAATAAACAGCACAGAATGTTTACAAATGTGAATGTAGCGATATCTTTTCAAATGAGTAGGTTAGCTAAAAGATATCATAAGGCAGTTATCATGTATAACGAGCAAAGATGCATGCAAAGATTCAAGAATAGAAGATATAAGAGCTTTAGAGTTAACAAGTTAAAGAGAAGCATGCAAAGATGCATGCAAAGATTCAAGAATAGAAGATATAAGAGCTTTAGGAGTTAACAAGTTAAAGAGGTGAAAGAGATAAAAGCTTTATAAGGAGTAAACAAGCTAATTGAGGTGAGAAAATCCTTGGTGTCATTATTCGAAAACTGATGGTATGTGTGAATCTGCTCCAATAAATGCTGGTCATATCTCACCCATGAAGAACATCGCGAAGCTTCTAAGATTAGCAAAAAATCTGCAAGGGAATGAACAGCTTAGATCTAAAATTTAGATGTTAATTTAGAAAAAGGAGCAACGAGATTATTCCCTAAAACAGAATTGGGAATTAGATCGGAAGTAATTCTTTGCATCTTGGTTAAATCTATACGTGCGGTCAAGATTTTATTTTTTGATTTCCTCTCAAAGTCAAAGCAAACAAATCCTTAATCAATAACTAAGCCAGGAAATTAGACGCAATGCCTTGTTGGAGCTCTTCGTTGTAGAAAAACTGTCTTCACAGATGCTGAAGCTTGGGTCATTAAAATACCTAATAATCAACATACTAGTTCTAAATAAACCTTACAGCAATCATCATCATCATCATCATCATCATCATCAGATCATCATCATCATCATCCATCATCATCATCATCATCATATCATCATCATCATCATCATCATCCTTCTTTCCCATGAATGGGAGTGAGGTGTTCAACATACACCGAAAACAAGGAAGTAATAGAAGAAGCCAGACGTAAGTTTGAAAGGATAGCCCCCGCCAACGGTCCCCTGCCATACCCTAAGTAGAGCTCGTCGCAGTAAACGAAAATCCACCCTAGCTTCGCAAGACTGTGCGGACTCTTACTGAAGTATCTCGGCAATGTGGGTTCATCCCTTAGACCAGACGAACACAACCATACCCTCACAAACCCCTCCCATTTATCTCCAATTAACACCTCTCATTACTTATCGGCCCTCCGCATGGCTCAGCCACAGGGTGCCGGATGCCACCCTCAGATTCCGACATACCATCTTTCTAGAAATTCAACTCTGATTCCTCTCACCTAAATTCCAAGCCTTCTACGAACATGTCATTTTTTAGGGGGCGGGCCCTCTTCAGGGAGGCCACGTAGACGTAACCGTGTTCCGACGAGGTTACTCTCATCTAACCCACCTTCAAATTTTAACACCGATATGATAACTTTAACCACTGTAGATATATATATGGAGCCAGAGGCTGAGCGGAGCCGGAGCCGGAGCCGGCACCCTAAATCGATTCTTCGAACATATATACCTCCCTATCAAAAGAAGTAATATATATTATCACTCACATACATCACTATATACTATATATATATATAACATATACTCATTATAATCACATAAACAATATACTAATAGCACTCACTCATAAAGATACCCATATCTCATAATCATAATTAGTAATACATAATTATAGAAGAGAATACATACGTCTTTTGAATCCAACCACCTAAAACAGATGAAATTCGCTAAACGTTCTCGAATCTCTAGGCGCAATATACAGTACTAATCTCAAGGTCAAATTAGGCCAACAGTACATAACAACAATAGGTATAATCAGTCCACATCCTTTCATATCCTTTATCTTCACAGAGAAAAATTTCAAGCTATATATAATATTCATTATATATATATATATATAATATAATCCCTTCCATAAACTACAGTCATATTCCCATCACCCAATGCTCAGAAATACCTATAAATCATAACAATCACTCAGTAACACATATCTATATACCATAAAATAAAAATGATATAAGCTATATATATAGTTCTGTATAGTAAGTGATCAGTACAAGTAGTAAGTAAGTATGATATGATATATAATATATATATATCTATCATCTCACACCTATAATACCTTCCTACATAATACTTAATACATACATCAAATAACTCACATCACCCACTATAATAACATACGTCTAGAGTAACCCTTGTTTCTATTAAGTAGCTAAAACACACGTTGCAACTAATAGGACTGACAACTCAAGTAGACCGGTCCTACAGTAAAAAAATATATATATATTTGGCACTCAGCAGGATAATCAGGATGCGGATTTATAACTTTTTTTTCTTTTTTTATATTTATTCGGCGCTTAATTCCATCCAAAATATATATTAATTCATTCATTAACACCATCATTTAGGCAGGGCTCGAGCCGACGAGGAGGATAGAGTGGGGGGACGTTTCCACATAAACTCGCTAGAAAGGATGGTCTGCAGACGACAACCCGTTCTGACCAACCATCAATACCGACGCAAAGAGCGGGGGGTACGGAGACATCCCGGAAGGGGGATTTCATACCCAATCGTACCCCTGAGAGGAACGCGAGAAGACCACCGACCCCTGCCCTCACACATTATAGACAGGTATATACCATATGGTATAACATTATTACGAAGTAAATACTCGACCACAAAAGTGTTATGATTGTGAAAGTTACAAAAATATAATTCTATTTGTTTTTAACTAAAGATAATACACTAGAGGTTAAACGCCAGATGCACAGGAGTCGAGGGTCTGCCTCAGAGACGTCCGGTGGACCGATACGGGCGCGGGACTATAAATCCACCACCTCAGCGAGAGCTTGGTCTCACGGGCAATTCCACGCTTCTTGATCTTTGGAGTGTCGCGGTAACCACTCTCGACTATCCATCACGAGTAATGACGAATACCACCAAACCTCACTCTAGATCCCCTGTGCCGGGCTCAGAGCCCTCATAGATTAGGAAGGAAATTCATCTTTTTTAAAATATTATTAAGAATGAATAAAAAGAAAAACAAATCCCATCCTTAGAAAGATATTGATCCGCCTGAGTATACAAATATATCAAAATATCTGTATTTAAGCTCGTGGATGCTGACCGTCCTAGTTACATAATGTGAGCGAATCTAAAAATAATACTGACCATCTACTACATACTAATGAAATAGTACTAATATATATCATATATATATATGTATATATACACTATCTTAAATATATATAAATATATTCACTATATACCACCAAACTAATACATACAAAATCACTACTATATAACACCTAATAATATAATACTCACTCATACCTAAAATAAAAATATAAAGTTAATTACACTATACTAAAGAAATAAATGAGAAATAAGACTTCACGTATTGCTGGAATCGATCTACAAGATAAGAAGTAGCAATAAAGTTAAAAATACTTTTAGTTTTATTACATTTTAACACTAACCTTTTTGACTTCTTCGTTTATATCAGTAACACAAGCTTTACATTTATTCACTCTCTTTATACGGTGGTGATTCAAAGACGTAATATCCTATATATTAATTAATATATATATAATAAGTATACTAATAAATCAATCTATACATTGATCTTCATGTATACGCAAGCAAAGATATGCCTTTAATCGATATAAAAACTACATAAATTAATAATATAAAAAGGAAAATTAAACAATTAGCAAAAGACTGTACCTGACATGATATAAGTTAAACCGTATACATACACAATATCCTAAAGATCAGAAGAAGAGAGCTAGATGAAGAGCGAGATGACGCAGAGAGAGAGACGAAAGAAGAGGGAGCTCTGGAGCAAGTGTTCGAAGAGTCGCGGAGCTTCGGAGATACAGAGTCACGGAGTCGTATGCAGGTGTTATAAAAACGATATCCTTATACAGAAATCCGTTATATATCAGAGCTCAAATATCTCAGAAACCCCTTTAGCAGGGTCGATAATATATCGATCGATAATCAACTCAAATGATCACATAAATAATACAATAAAATCAAATACAAATAATAAATAATAAATCAATAAATTATAAAATAATATTCAAAAAATATATTACAAATGATAATAATAATTATAATAGCAGTGTATATCCGAACATTCCTGGTTCGTTCGTGTGAACGATTAGAGCCCTATAAAACGAACTCAGGAATATGGAAAGCGATACATTAGGGAGATACCACTCATAACAAATAATGTTCATCTGATCTCTGATCGGCGTTCCACGTAACGCGAACTCGAGGCATATCACACAGTGAGTCGACTTGAAATTAGTGATAGTGAATCAGACTTTAACATGTCAAATAGCTCATATATAATACACAAGTTTTTACATAACACTGAAGACCTCAAGAACCGATATTACGAGAAATGCAAGCATGTACAACCAACAAATCAAGCTGACGAAGTGAGATGTGATGTGAAATGTTGTTAAGTTGAAAGCGTCAAGAAGGAATAGGTATTTTTGAATTGAGATCAATTAGCAAGGCAGGACAGGTATGGGGTACGATAAAGATAAGATACATTCAGAAAAGAGATTGTAAAAAAATCTTGCAAAGATCTCAAAGAAATACACTTAACATAGAGAAGAATGAATACAAAAGAAGAGGAGGGAAAAGATAGAGATAGAAATATAGATATAGTGAATATAAATAGAAAGATTGTGTAAAAAAATGCGTTAATAATGTAGAGAGTCACAATAGATCCGAAGGGAATTGAGAGGAGAAGCAGACTAAAAGATAAAAACAGCAAAACATTAAATATAATAAACAGAGAGTAAGAGAGAAGAAGGGGTTAACTAGATAAAGGAACTCTAATAGGAAGCAAAAATTAAATTTAATAGGATGTTGATAATGAGAGAGACTATCAAAATAGCTAGAGATCATAAATAAAAACATATTTAAGAATAACAGAAAGAGTAGAGTGAACGAGTGAAAATAAAGAGACTGATTGGATAGAAATGAAACAAGTGCGCTAAATAAAGAGAAGGATAGACGCACAGGGTGTTCGTTGGATCAAATCTTTACAGATTGAACAAATGCTAAGAAAAATCGCAAGAGAAGAGAACACAAGAAAAATTAAGAATTGTATTCAATAATTGGATTTATATAATGGCTAATATAGCCACAGGTAGCCATGAATTCAAGGAATTAAAATAAGGGAAAAGACACACATATAGGAGCAGGATGAGTTCAGTAAAGTTTGAGTAGTAAATATACGCGAAGAGAGTAGGAAATACTTCTGAAAGAAGGATCAAAATAAAAATAAAGATAATGAAGAAATAATAATAATAAAGTAGAAAGCGATAAACGCTAGATATAAATAAATGGTAGTACCGAAAAAGTAAGACTTGGATATTATATCATAAAATAAAGAAATAGAGAGTGAATGCAGAGAGATGTAGATAATGTACCTAAAAAAATAATGCGAGAGAATTAAAAAAAAACAAAATTATAGATAATAAAATAAAGGAAATATGAAGGAGAGTATAAGAAAAAGAATATTAAAAATTAAAAATTACAGATGGGGGTGGCAGGAAAATGGTGAATAAAAATGAACAAAAGAATATTAAAATAGATGGAAGCAATGAGGTGAGTGGACTAGGGTCAAGTAGATAAGTATGCCGCTAAAGATTTACATAGGAACTTGAGTGAATACTAGGAAGAAATATAAAAGCAAGAATGAATCATGAAGTTGTTTCGTGTGGAAACAATGAAAAAATCTTTTCGTAAGAGATTGTATTGGAGAAGGTCAGTGTGCGTTATGAAACGAGAGAAAATTGGTGTAGGAACAAGTCACACGGGTGTTGATAGGCAGAGATAGGGGTATTGAGTAAATGTAAAATCCCACGCTAGAGATAAGAAAAAAAAGCTATGAATATGGTTGGTGGGTTTGTGACAAGCTGCGTGCTCCAGGAAGCACAGCGATCCGGCGATATTGGCAGGTTGTTGAAGATCCTTAGGAGCAAGTGTTGTATGTATGTGTATGGCGAGTTCTAGATCACGGGTATAAGCGAGACAGCATGGATTGACGAGCAAGTGCTGGCTGAGTTTTACATATTGTAGGAGATATAAGGTATCACGAGGAAAGAATGATCCGTGAAAAGGGAATAAGGCTAGAGAATGGCAGTACCGCAGAGTTATGTAGGAATAAGTGTGGTGAATGGAGAAAGATCACGTGGCCGGCATTAAGACGATTAATCAAAGCTTAACTGTTGGGTAGTGTGGGGTCCGTAACGTGGGACAACAGTCTTGAGGTGCTCTAGGCGTCTGTAACATGAAGAGGTTATGTTGTTTTAACCATGCATTTGTTTTGCGTCGTGGCTCGCCTTTGTGTTCAATGTATATTGTGAGTGAGACTAACTGGTCAGATCATATTCATAGTGGAATAAAGAGGTATAAACGATGCGAGCGATCTACAAGAATAGATCGGCTGTTCTAGTCACCTCCCTACTCGATGAAATGCAGATCGTGCCCACTACATTGGGACAAGTCGCTTGACGAGTGTGGAGCTGTTTAGGGTTGTGAAAGAGAAATATGATAAACTGAGGGAAGTGAAACAGTATTAGAGGAGTTATGCGGTGGGTGGTGAAGAGGAACCGTGGGTGCAAACTATGAGAGGATAAATGAAACTCGTTCCTTGGCCATCTCACGTATTCTGAGATTCGTCGTTTGCATGCATGATCGCAAATGCGCGATCGATTGCGACAGTCCGGAGGGAGTCGAGGGTTTGGATTGAAGCGGATGTATACGTTGTCTGGTGGAATGTGGTGTGGAATCGAACAGGCGAGGCTGGGAGTAAGACCGAAGAAGAAGGCGGAATTAGTCAGTGAACGAATATGTCTGAAGGAGAGAGGTGTGAGTTTTTGCGGCATGACGGCGAGAAATAGAAGGTGCATAATAAGGTGAGTGAGTGGAGGGGTTTTTGTGGAACGTGGTCGTATGGTTTGTCGGCTCCATGCTGGGCCGCGGGGATGAGACCGCTGAGGATACTACTTGACGATATGTCATTATTGTGGAGCGGTCAAGGTTGTGCGGGTAGTGGAAGCCGTGTCGGTGGTTCGTGAGCTCGATGAATGCTCTTAGGAGCTCCCGGATCTGGTGCTGTCTGTCTATGAGTTCTTTCTGTGCGATTGCCGAAGTAGGCAAGTGTGGTTTTCTAGACATCTCTTAATCTGTGTATAATGGAGAGGCGGGTGCCGGTAAGGATCGGGTTGGTTCCCTGTGTTCGACTTTGTACGGATGACACTACGATTCTTTTGCCTTCCTACACTCCCGTTGTGGCCTTTGTTCTCTTTTATCCGATGCATGTCAGCGGGCTCGTGTTAAGCCCGCGCAGCCGCCAGTCTTGGGGAGGAGAACGGCCGAGATGATAATATAGTATATAATATATAATTCATATAGTCACTGTAGGCGTATAAGCTGCTACGCGGTATACATCTATACTATATTAGTATATATAATCATCACGCAACACTACTGTACTAATATATTATACTACCCTCGCACGCCTACCTATCATGTTAGATTATATATATATGAGTACTACATATATAGTATATTATAGTATATAGTATATATATATATATACTATATCTATATATATCTATAGTATTAATATATATATATATATATATATATATATATATATAGTATTATATAATATAATTATATATATATACCATATTAAATATATATATGATATTATTATATATATATATTATATATATATTATATATATATAATACTATATATATATAAATTTTATATATATATGTATCGAAGCGTATTATAATATGAATATTATATATATATATATAAAGTAGTATATTCTTTGTCCCCTAGTAAACCGACAGTTTTCTTCCCCCCTTTAAAATTTAAAACAAGTCATATGATAGGGAGGGAATCGTTTCAGACATAGGCGTGCCCCCTCCTCGAATAGGAAAATTCGCGAGAAGGAGCTTAATTAGACCATGTAAAACTGATAGACTGAATGTTGTTCTAAAGTACGCCCAGAATAAGGAATGAAGTGTGTCGGTCATCAGTTTTTGCGGGACGCCATATTTGGATTGGTGTTGTGCGGTTAACGATTATTTTTTTTGTCAACGGGTGCGCGCTCCCTTTTGTATTTGTCGAGTAGGAGTGTAAGTACTCATGGGGTCGTTGGCGAAGGAGAGAGCGGCTGAGACTCAGCCAGTTTTAGTCGATGCAGACGTACATTATTAATGAGCTGTTAGAGCGTACAAGGAAGTGTGATAGTATGAATGTGTAGGGGTCAGCAATCTCGGCGTTCTGGCGTGAGAAGGGTGTCTGTCTATATGGTTGTTCCGTAGGGGTCGGAGTGTCTTCGCCCTCTCCTCGTCTGGCGGTCTTCCGGTTCTCTGTTATGCAATTAAATTAATGATATTAAAAAAAAATAATAAAAACTACTTACACTAATGAGACATTTAATGAATTATATTTTAATAATCTGTCGTCTTACGCGGCGCGTCTACCGCGCCACAGATTATTTCTAACTAGGCTTTGCAACTGCATTCGGTGTAATCTCTTTAGTGAGCTTCAATTTTGAATTCATCCTTAACGTTCAAATGCTTTATGTTGCGTTTTTAGTTTGTTTTTTGGGCGTTTTAGTTTGTAGTTTCTCAAAAACTTTGTCGGCTGGGCTAATATGGTTACATAAAGTTTCAACAGATTAAAAAAATCGACTTATAACTAGGAGAATATAGTTCTATTATATCTTTAGTATATACTGTTTATATATATATATCTTATAGTATATATATATATATATATATATAGTATATATATATATATATATATAATATATATATTATATATATATATATATATATATTATACTATATATATATATATATATACTGTATATATATTATTTATATATATATAATATATATACTATATATTATATATTATATATATATATATATATATCTTTATATTATATTCTATTATATATATATATATCTATATATTATATAATATATATATATATATATATATATATATATAATATATATATATTATATATATGGCGTAGGCAGGATTTCATTTAGGGGTGGCAAAGGTTGACGTGGTATAATATATATATATCATTATATATATAGTTATAATATATATATATATTTATATAGTATATATATATATATATATAATATATTTTGTGTGTGTGTGTGTGTGTGTGTGGGTGTGGTGTGTGTGTGTGGTGGTGTGGTGTGTGTTTTGTGTGTGTGTGTGTGTGGTGTGTACGTAGGTTTATTTTAGGGGGTTGACAAAGGTTTGAGTGATTTTGGTCCTTGGCTCTACTGATTACTAGACGGTGGTGGGTTGGTTAAGCTCCAGATTTTCTTTATATCAAAAGCTATAACAATATCATCAGAATAAAAAAAAGTTCTTTCGCTTAGAAATAATAAATAACAAGTCTACACAGTTGTATTAATTTTTTTATGTGTTTACAGAATAAGTAAAAAATACCTATTTGCGAAACGTAAAGTAGTATTTATGGGGGTTTGGTGAGTACTACTGAATACCTGAGGTGGTAACTAATATTGAATCTAAACTAGCATTTAAGGCCTTGGATTTTCAGCGAATTTCCGCAATTGCTTTGTTTCCAATTCCGTGTCATTTTTTCCTGTACATTTTCCTATTAATACTCATCATACATAGTCATTAGCTGTCTTCAGTCCATTGTGTTTCTTAGTCAAGTCTTTATCTCTTACGGTACTTGTTGAACAGGGTAAGCACAGTGCAATTAACTAGACAGGTTTTTGATTTGATGAAAAAAGGGGTCGGCTTTCTTTAATGAAATTCAGTAAGTTTTTTAAGTTTGGATTTAGTTTATTCAATTTTTATCCTGATTTCTTCTTTATATATACCATAAGTCAGTTTCGTTATGAATTTTGTTGATTTGAAGACCATAAAAGTCTGAAAAGCAATTTACTTTTTCACGCAAACTGCCTACGGGAGCACCTAGATAAGAAAAGGATGCACATGAAAAAGATGAAATGCTGGCACGTTGTTTTCGAAAATCTAGTTATAAAGAGAATGTAAATGAGTCAAGATAAGGCACAAGTACAGAGGCGCCTTCCAATATTCAGTAGAAAGTTTTTGCACCCACCCAATGATTTTGCTTTATGTTGTTTTGATTGTACTTTTCTAGGTGGTGGCAGGTTCTAACTAAAGGAACTCAGAAGAACATGACATTGGTGGATACAGAGGCAGATAAGCAAGTCTTTGTTCAAAGCAAGTTTTTGCGGTGTCTTTGAAACTTTCAAAATCCTTTGACATGATCAGAGCACTGCATAAGGTCAATATTTTTTGTTTGAATATGGAAAATAGCAATACTATGATATTTTTGATTCCAACGGGTTTCACAAAGTTTAGGCGAGTTGCGGAAGTATTTTCTTCTTAGGTGGAGTCTGCTGAAAAGTTTTACAAAAACTTTTCTTGTGGCAATAGTATTTCGAATTCCTAGAAAAATTTTCAGATCATTATGACCAAAATAAGTGAGGGCTTGCACAGGGGAAATATAATCCTTTCTATATTTTTCAACAGTTTTCTTTTGAACTCCATGTTCTTTCCCTGCCATTGCAGCGCAGCCGTCGTACCCCTGACCAACGCAAGACACGGATCCAAACCTTTTTTCTAAAAACAAATAATCTTTTTGGCAATGGTTTTACCAACATCCATCCCCTTCAAGAACTTTCAAAATCCAGAATTCTTCTCGAACAAATTATTTTTTGGAGTCGAAAACTTAAATCCTTTAGATAATTGTTCATTTCCCTGGCAAATCCGCAGTTTCATCGGCCAATACGGAGTAGACACCAAAGTTTTTGCATCCGCGACAAATATTTTTTTTATGATAATTTCACACAAATTGGTAAGTTCATTTTGAATCATCGGAGAAGTCCAGACGGCATTCTCTGTCTTGGAATATGTTCTTTTCAATTCCACATTAACACTTTCTATTCGAAGTTTAATTAGGTCTTCAAAAATTCAATAATGCGGTCTTTCCTCCTAAAGGTAAGTCATGGGGTTCCACAGAAAATTATGATATTTAAAATTGCCATAAAATTTCTTTTAGTTTCTGCAATTGTTTTTGATGTGTTGTCTGCAGCTGAATATCAACGGGTCCATGATTGATTTAACAGATTTGGCAGCCGCCAAATGCCATCGACTTACGGTGAGTTCTAGCGGTGAATATACTGTCAGAAGAAGTTAACTGTATAAAAGCACACAGCTAGTTTGACTTCACGCTACTATGAGAAACGGAAACCAATTAAATCTCTAGACACAATGTACGTTTTATAGGCTTTAGTCTTAGTAATTACTACTTTTCATATAATCTATCGATTGATGTATCTTTTTCAGTTTTTCTACTAATAAACCCTTAAAAACGCTGTCTGGCAAACATATAAGGTTCATTTTTTTATTTTCGTCAAGATTTAAGGGGGCAAGTGCCCCCTGCCCCCTGTATACGCCCATATATAATATATATATATATATATATATTATATATATATATATATATATATAATAAAATATATTTAAAAGTTATGCCATATAAAATAAATTATATATATATATATTTATATATATACTTATCTATATATATATATATATATATAATATTATCATATATATATATATAGTATACTATGATATATAATTATATATATTATATATCTATCTATATATATATGTTATTATATTCTATATATAATATATATATATATATATCTACAATATATATATATATATTATATATATATATATTTATATATATATATTATATATATATATATATATATATATATATTATATATTATATATATATATATATATATATAATATATATATATATATATATACTATATATATATATATATACTGGTAACGAAATGGGGCTCCACAATTTTTATTTACAGGGTTGTGAGGGGCCCACAACTTACTCGCTTTACATTTTTGGTTCTTTCACAGTACTTCAGAAGCACCTAGGGTTGGCCAGTGGGAATAAACAACGGTGGGAGGATCTCAAGTATTTTTTTAGCTCGGTTATGGAGATGATTTGCTTGAAATCTATAATTACACTGGCGCGCGCCGTAATTTTTTTTGCAGCAATTAAACTCTTAATCAATGTGTTGGAGCAATGCGTTTATCAACGCCGTAAAATGGTACTTTGAAACCTATAAAATGTTGTTCAGTGCCTCAAGATAATCTACAAGATCTAGGATTTAGCGATGGGTAATTGGTGCATCTAGAAACAGTTTTAATAGTAAAACTCGATAAGACACTTGGAAGAAAATTCACCATTAAATAAAGAAAAAGCGTGGCTGATGAAATTTTCTCCAACCCAACAATATAAAGAAAATATTTACAAGATTTTAAAGTCAACGCTTTTAGCATTTATTACTTAAAATAGCACGCAAATCATGAGAGTTATTCTTATTTCTTCTTCTACAATTATCTTAATTATTGGATTTTTAAAATTTTTCAGTATGGATTCCTTTTGGTAATTACAATGCGGGATATCTCTCTTGAAATGGCTGCTTGGACTTCCTCGCTTTGGTTCCCATCGGTAAT
>JABUQX010018981.1:32500-34242 GCA_015478945.1 Trachelipus rathkii
TATTTGATCTATGATCTATTTGCCTTCAAGTCAAATTTCGAGCTATCATTTTTGGAATAAACATAACATAAATCAAGTTCTTTATACGCAAACATCAATCAATCTATGTTGACGTAACAAAGTTTTCACATTATAAAGCTTACATAGCATCATTTGAACTATGAATATAACCCCCCAAAGACAAACTTAGCACATCTTAAACCAGGAATAATGTTAAACGTTAACAGTTCCACACTTAAACAAACACCCCTAAACGTAATAATTACAATGCAAAACGTAAACCTATCCACTTTTTCAAGCATATCTCTAACATATCAATGCTAATTTTTTACTTAAAACTACTATTTTCAAGATTTACGTATGCTAACTAACCTTGTGTAAATGATTAAGGTATGACACACCACACCCAACACCACACACACACACACACATTTCACATTACACCACTCATTTTCACCGTGAATATTTTTAGGCTTATCTCTTTTTTAGACTCCGCCCCCCTTTCAGAAATACTCACTGCGACAACATGAAAATGAATTTTAATGTTATATCCTCTTGCCATAAAGTGATTGCAATACTTATTATATTTATTTAAACAACTGGTAGGTTTGGCACAGTGCATCATACAAGGTTATTTTGGCAACACTGTATAGGAAAATTTTTTTTTTTGGGGGGGGGGGGGGGAGCAAAATAAGAATCATATATATAAAGCGGCGTACTACTCGATGGGGCATTCATAATAAAGAGCTCTTACGATCAACACTTTAAGGCACCTTCGTTGGATCCTGTTGTATCATCATCCAAGTTCTTATATCTACACACGAGGATTTTTTCAAATCATTACTTATTCAACGAAGTAAGTTTTTTTTTTTTATTATTTAAAAAATATCATTGTAATACATCTAATCAATAATTAATGACACGTAAAGTAATTAAATACATCATTAATTAAAGAATAAAGGGAAAATGATATATGCACAAAAGTGATTCTTTTCCAGAAACGTGTTGAATATACAACCATACATTTGAGTAAAAAGCATCCTACGTGACGTCATCATCGCACCCTTTAAAATGGTATGTTGTTGTTGTTGTGTGGATAAATATATTTAATATATGTTATGAGAAATACTAGTTGAAACTAATATATTACTGACATAATGACCTAATTGTATGAAAACTTGATTTTAATTGCCTAATGTATCATAAATAATAATAATGACTATTTATTCCCGGGGCTACCTTGATGTGATGCTGTAATAATAAGAGAGGAATAGACCATATAACGGACATAACGCCATCTCTGGTTAGAGAAACTTAAAATCAATGGAAGTCATACCATGAAGTTAGGTTATTGACGAAAACTTTTTCCATGGACCAGGAGATCTTGAAGCCTCGTTTGAAATGGCTGAAATGGTTGTGAGTGAAGTCATTAATGCTGTATTACAAGACTTAGATTATGACAGGGCCCGCCGTATGAGGGTTGGAATCAATTTCACTTTTTGGCGATGATCAGTACCACCTGACCGAAATACTAACGTGGAATATCAGTTACAGGGTATATGGACAATATGGGTGAAGAGATGATGAAGACGGCTGGAAGGGTCTTCCCAGTCCGGTGACAGAAGGCATCTTTTTTAAACCAAATTCTGCAGTAGTAGCGGCGGACCGTGTTCATATAGATAGCTAAAGGCAAAGGCCGATGACTGTGTGTGAAAACACCGATTGCATTCGAAAGCTCAACA
>JABUQX010018982.1:0-20000 GCA_015478945.1 Trachelipus rathkii
GAGGAGGATAAAATAAGAGAACTTGACAGTTGCAAAAATAATTTATTAAACGACAGAAGAGCGCAGTGCATTGGGAGTATTGTCGTCTTTGTGGTTGCAAAAAGAAGCAATTTTATGAGAAGAGTTAAAACATCAATTTAATAATCAAGTTGAGGAAAAAACAGTTATGATATACGAAAAGGTCGCTCCCACTTACATAACTTAAGTTTGATGTGGATGTGTTCATAAAAGGGTAAGGAGAGTACAATTTTTTAGATTTAGGCAGCCGAGATAATAGGAAGAGAGGTCTGACAATTAGAGATAGAACATTATTAATACTATTATAAACAAGAAATGGCCGATAGAAGTTATGTATTACAAAAAATACCTTAGGTAGAAATTAAATTCTTTGTGACATTAAAGTTGTAAATATATCATATGAAATGCCTTTGTATAAGTAAAGTTTTATATTATTGCATTTGAATGACAAAGGGAGAGGAAAAAAAAACTAAGCCTAAGCCTAAAGAAATATTCAGAAACATTGATTTCGTCCCGAAAAATTTGTTTGTAGTTTTTTTTAATTAGTAAGTCCAAAAAAGCAAAGCAATCAATGCTTTCGCTAATCTCATGATGTAAAAAGTAATGCTTAGGATTAGCTGTGATTTTCAACATAGAAAAAAAACTCTTGGCATTTCTATTTTTATCTCGTAAATTAGTAAAAAACGTAATTCGGCCATAAACCTTATAAGTAGAAAGATGGCTTTAAATGAGGGTAGAGACAATTATTTAACCATTTTTTTTTCATGATAAAGGAGATAGGCATTGGCTAGAAGAGCGCTTCAGTGGTTGAAACACGAGTGAGTCATTTTGTTTCATAAGTCAAATTGAAAAAGAAAAGAAGTATCTTCTAGTGGCTAATTGTAATAGGAATTGATATTATCTCTTTCTTATCAAAATAAATCAAAGAGAGAGACTGAATTAAAGATGCTGTTCAACAAAATATCTATGGCATCGGAAATCAGAATATTTGTATAAAGAGAATCTATATCGAAACTAGTCATGAAGAAAGTGTGCAAATTAATACTAGATAGCCAATTTTTAAAATGGTATGAATTCTTCATATGTATTCAATCTTGGAAAAAGAGATATAAATTTTTGCATAAAGATTTCTGAATATAGAGGGGATAAAGATACTTAAAGAATTATATATCATTTTTAAAAGACTGCTATCTAGTTATAATTAACCCTTACAGAAATAATTAGTATATATATTATGTATAATATATATATATGATATATATTATATATATATATAATATTATATATATATAATAATATATATAGATATATATTATAGAGAAATATATATGTATTATATATAACTGTAGTTATGTAAATATATAATATCTATCCATATGTATATATATATATATATACTATATACTCCTATGTATATATATATATCTACTATATCTATATTTATGTTTATATCCTACTCACCTAGTATATCCTCATTCTATATATATATATATAGTAATATATAACTATTAATATATATATATTATATATTATATATCATGATTATAATATTTAATAATATATACTATATATATATCATATCTAATAATTATACTATATATATATATATATATATAATTAAATCGTTACGGTTCCGATAGGTCATCAGGAGAGCTGGTTAATTAGCTTATGCTCCTAATGATGTAATGTTAGTTAGTTTAAATATGGTCTAGTTTAGGTTGGTTGTATACGTTAACAATACGTAAACCTAATCGTCTAAAACTATAACCTAACCTAACATAACTAACCTAATCCTCCACATATTTCAAATGATAAATTATTGCTGATTATATACATAAGCTTATCTAACTAATCGATAAATGGACCACCCAAAAACGATAACCTGTAAATACGTATTAACTACTATAATATATAATTTATATACATATATATATATATTCTATAATATATATCATATACCATATCATATATATATAGTATTATCAGTATATATATATATATACTATATAATATATATAAATATATAATATATATATGCTTGCAACATAAGAGCCGCGGGACTAAGTATGACTTGAACGACCTTGAAACATGACGAGGTCCAACTCACATATGTGCTGAGTTCGTAAAAGTTGCATCAAAAAACTGGAGTTTTGCCCTACGTATACAATATAATAGTATCATACTATCATATATACTATTATATTATATATATATTAATATATAATATATATAATTATATATATAAGTAGAATACTATATATCTATATATATTATATATTATATGATATTATTTAACTATATATATAATTATTATACAATATAATATACAATATATATATATCATAATATATATATTATATAATCCTATATATATCTATATATAGCTGATTATATATACTCTTATATAAACCTAAATATATACTATATAATATATAATATATGATATATTATATATATATATATATACTACATAATGTTATTTATACTATGATATCATAGTGTTGACTGTGACCATGGTGTATACTGATAGTACATTACCACTATATATAATATATATAAAGTTATAATATATATATATAATAATAATATCCTATATATATATATTAATATATTATATATAGTATATATATACATATATAGATGCGTTATATTATAGTATTATAGATTATATGACTCATGTTGAATTATTTGCCTTCAGATTTAAGCTGACCGTTAACTTTTTTTTTTAAATCTACGTAATCGAATAAGTGTGAAAGATGTTATAGCCAAAGCCATTTTTTAAGCAATGCATAACGTGGAACTTAAAAATAATTAGAAATAAAATAACATAAATATATTAATACGTTAATTTGGTCTGAAACTTTACCAAAGCCTTCGATGATATCGTAAAAAGTACAGTGGTTTCCACCCGAAACAAATGACAGTAATTTGGAATTGTTTGATAAAATCGTTATTAAAATTTAAGATATATATATTATAAATAAATGTAAAAATAAAAAAAATATAAAGTATACAGTTTTAAATTGTGAACATAATTTACGGCGTCAAATATTTATCGAATATAAGTAGTTTCTCGGTGAGTCAATTTAATGGTAAGAATGTTGTTGTGTTTATGAACTACATTTAAATTCATGCGTCACAATAAAAATGAGCGTAAACTGTTTTAATAGGTTTTTGCAAGCATTTTATTTAATTTAAACTTAATTTAAGTTAAAAAGAAAATGCCTCAAGTGTGAAAAGCTAAGTGTAAAATATATGAAAAAAGTGAGATTTATAATTATAGATGTAAAAGAAAGAATTGTAGAAAAAATATTGTGCAATGCCAGAACTTGCGTTGTTTTAGTAAACAGAGCATTTAATAGAACCGGTATTTTAGAGGAAAGACCTTTGTCCTATGTCACGTCTCTGTTGACTAAAGCGATAGAAAGATGGAAGTGAATTTTGTTGAAGTTGATGAATGCTAACCGGTAAGCCTGTGAACAGGTAAACGTAGGTCGAACGGGTATCCGGGTAACCTAACTAATGTTTTACTCATTTCAGTGACAATCCATATATTACTTCTGATGACTTCAGAATGTATTTAAATCTTCTTCGCATTGACTCAAATTTCTAATAAATCGCTCTCTGTTATTGTAAATAGCACTGTTAATGTATATTATCTAGTCTGACCTCTTAACACCGCGCTGACCACATGATCATCTACAGTTCTCACAAGAAAGCACGCTGCTAATCTGAGTTCTGAAGAGCTCCATCTGCATACAAAGATTGATCTTCTCTCGCCGTTCGCTGTTATGAAGACATTATCACTAGTAAAATTAGTTATAGGAGATTGGCGATATCTCGCAATACGTGATTACTCAGCTAAGATCGACCTCTGTCCATAATGACTGTCACTCCGATCGTAATGAAAGCGGTTAAGTATTAAGGGTTTAGTTAGCAGTTTATTGTACTATTGTACAGATAGATGTTGATGAAGGCATATTGTTTTAAGAAGCTGGTTACTCATGAGGTGTGGAAGGTGGCGTTTGGAATACTAGGGGAGAGTTGTCAAAAAAGAATTTAGTTCGGATTGTTCAAGCTCGGGATTTAAGCTGTGAAAAGTGTATTGGAGCATTGTTACAAGTGAGTCGCCGGATATGTGTTTGGAGTGAAGGAGGGCGGATAGATCGACGAAGTGAGCATATGATACGTCTATATGTATATATATATATCTATTATATAATATTTTTTATATACATCTATATATAATATATAAGTATATAATTAACTATATACTATTTATTATATAATTATACTTATTATTATATTAATATATAACTATTATTATAATAATAATATAGAATATAGATTATATATACAGTTATTTACTATATATATATACTTACTATATATATACATAGTATATATAATATAGCTCCTATATCGTTTCATAATATCGATCATTTTACCGATATATTAATATTAATATATAGGTTTTATATATAATTATTATATATAATAATTAATATAATTAATATATAGATAGATAACATATATAATGGTACATAATTTATATATATATATATATTATTAATAAAGTTTCAATACCAGTAGGGTCTGTATAAGTTTTCTTACATAGATTTCATTTATTTATATTCTTTTAATATTTTTATATAATTTGATATATAATATACTATCAATATATATATTGAGGGTTTTAAGGAAATTAGTACCTTGTAAGGAAATTTTTCAATTCCATATATTATAATAGTTTTCTAACAACAGATTTTTATATCATGTAAGGAAATTTGTTTTCACTAATCAATCTCCCAATCTTTGTTCTACGAAGATTCCCTCCCATTTACAACTTAGTACAACTATTATATATATTAGCCTCCTTAATATACCATTAGCTCAACTATTAGTATATAACTTATTTATAATATACCTATTACATATATCGCATATATTAATCACCTAATTTTATACTATATATATATTTCATTTATATATATATATAGGTATCTATAATATATATATATATATATTATCATTATATATATTCTATCCCGATCTAACTATATAATATCACCCAACATATTCTTCTTTTATTAAATTCTTATTCTAAAATTGTCTAAAAGAAAGCAATGAAACTTTACTGTTATTTTGGAAAAAATATCAGGTATAATTTGCCTGTTCTATCCTTTTGATATCCTTCTCTTCATTTTCATAATATTTCCTTGTTGTCTTAATTTATTTATAAATATGGGTAACAAACGTGGGCATTCAATTATGTCTGATTATTATTATTATTATTATTATTATTCATTATTTATACCTTATTATTATCATTATCATATCATTATTATTATCTATTATTCATTTATTAGTATATCTATTGTTAATTATTTATTATTATTAATTATTATATATTCATTATGTATTCATTATTACTTATTATCTATTAATATCATTAATTATTAATTATATATATATCTATTTATTATTATCTATTTTGAATTATATGTATTTATTATTTAAATTATTATTATTATTATTATTTGTCATATATCCATTTTCCTTTAAATTATGAAAGGACCGGTTAGCAGTTCTAGACCTTACTAGTGATAATAATATATATACTATATATATACTAATACATATAATATTATACCTATATATATCATATATATATTATAACTATATACATATATATATATATAATAAACAATATAATTATATAGTAGTATCATATACTTTATACAATATAATTATACATATATAATTACTACTATATACATATACATATGCGATACGTATATATAACTATATATAATATAATACATATCTCTTTTCATATAGTTATATAGCTTATAATTTATAAATATAATCATACATATAATATAATATTATACCTATATATATATAATAATATATAAATGATAATAGAATATACATAGATTTTTTATAGTTAGTGTATGTATGTAGTGAGTATATGGATATAATCGTTAATGTTATAAACCTATAATGTAAGATCTATATAATTCTATATATTATATTTGTGTTAATAATATATACTATTGCTTATCATATTTTTTCATATTTCAGAAAAATACTCTTATATGTATATAGCTACCATATATAGCTATAAAGTATTATGATGATAGTCTATATATTTTATATTAATATACTTAAAAATATAAGTTTCTTGAAAATTATTTCATTTATTTACTATTGTGCGAGAAGCCCGATGAAACTCAGAACATTCCCTTAATCTCATTTTCGCCTTGCTAATACCAACAAAGAGTTTCGTTGCTTTTTTATTTACGACAACCCACTACTATTTATGGCAAGGCCATGGCCAACTCCTCTCATGTGTCACTCATATAATGTCTCATATTTCCGCTTTCTATCTGGTAATATTTAGGTATTTCAGAAAAATTCTTTTGGAACCTATTACTCAAGAAGGAATTTCAAAATACGGTCGAAAATCAAAATTTATATTCAAGTTGAAAAACGAACCAATTCCTTGTGATGATGGGAATATGAACAATGCAAATTTTAATTGTAGTCAGAATTTTTCTTCAGAGAAAAATTCACAAATTCATCACTCAAATTTTACCATGGAGGAGAAACCTTCTATCATTCTTTGTAAAACCAATTCCATAGTTGATGACGAACCTTTCGAACGAAAGCTCGATATTGAATATCCTTCTGTTATTAATATTAAAAAGATTGAAATATCCTCTAATCCTCCGCAGATCTGTAAAATTATAAAAACTAGTAAAGTTTCAGTCTTACAAAAGAAACACAGTTCTAGCAAACATACTGTTATTCTTCCTACCCAGTCCGGTGGAACAAATATACCCCTAAAGAATATTAGTTTTAAGAGAATAAAACTTGGGAAATTTACCAGTGATGAAATAAAAATAAATTCTCAAAAAGATACTGCAGATGTGAATAAAATAATTGAAAATAATATCAGTACAAATCAAGGCAAGCTTCCCTCTTCCCCAAACCCTCTTTTACAGAAACATGGAAAGAAAAATTTAACAAAAAAGAATATCGAACAAAAATCCTCATCTGGAGAACAGAAGGCAAATCCAGTGCAAAATCAAAAGAATAAAATCCTTCAAATTACCGGAAACTCTCCCAATAAACTTGAAAATGATATTCAGCGACTTGTTGGCGAGAGAGTGAAGACTGAGGAGACTCGGTTAAAAGCGGAAAATGAAAGACTTTTACAAACAATGAGCGAATTAAAAGTCAAATTAGAAAAAGCTTCAGAGGTCCGATCTTATCAGCGAGAAAGATTAACATTATCCAAATTAAAACAAAATCAAGAAATGTTGTATTATTATATTGGTTTTAAGGATATATCTTTGGTTAGTGATATGGCCAAGAAACTTCTTACAGACTATTTTTCAGAACGCGAACTTCCGTCATCAGATATTTTGATTGAAGAACAGTTAATAATGACTCTTATGAAATTAAGAAGAAATTATTCACTTCATGATCTTGCTTTCCGGTTTAGAATTGGTGTATCAGAGGCTTATTGTATAATATTTAATATTGTTCATGGTTTGCATTATATTTATTATGAGCAGGGACTAAGCAGTCAACCTTTTCCATTGGTGGACACGATGAAGCCATGCTTATCGGAACAGTTTCAAAACTTTCCTAATTGTCGGGTTGTGTTAGAATCTTTTAGAGTAGGTTGTGAAGATCCGGATTGTGAAATAGAATCCGACTTGTTTACTTCATTTAAGTTTGATCAAAAAATTATGTTAAAAGGCTTAATTGCCATTACACCTACAAAACAAGTAGTGTTTTGTAGCGGACTTTATGAAGGAAATACAAATAATGCATATATATTCAAAGACTCTGAAATACTTAATAAACTTAGTTCTGGAGATCTTATAATGGCTGATAAGACCTTTGATGAAATTTTAAAGGTTCTTCCCGCCGATATAGATCTTAATATTAGTTCTTCAAAAAAAAGTGTATTAACGGATAAGCAAATGAAGCACTTGAACTCCAAGGCGAGAGCTTATATTGGTAGGACTACTATGCAACACTTAAGAAGGTTTACTATATTAAATTGCATACCAAGTTTTTTAAATTCTGTGACAGTTAAAGTTTTCCAAGTGTGTGCTACTTTAGTTAACTTACAGCCAACCATTTGTGGTCAAAGTGATACTGGCTTTTCAGAGCAGTGATCTCTTATTTATTAAACATATATTTTGTGTGTAACTATAAAATATATATAAATAATATATAGACTAGTCGAAGAAGAAGAAACTACAGAACTACAGAATTTATCATATAATTATAACAGTAAACAACCGTAACTAGTCACACAAAGTAACTATTACAGTTCACTACTTATAAAGTATATACTATGATCTCTTTTAGGCATTTGTTACATTAATATTTTATTTATTATTGTTATAATAATATGTGTATATATAATCTAACTGTTTGTTACTGATTACTTGATATTATTTTAGATTATAAAATAAGATATTATTATTACCTAATTAAATACTTCAATAAATACTATTCGATTATAAGGAAGATTTATTTGGCAAGAAAAATAAAGTGAGTAAGTATTTCTTAGTTATTACTACGAAATATGGTACACCGACTAGCAAAAAATTTTACAGTCCACTCAAGGCTAAGTTTAAGTATTTGTTGCCGGCTTAGAACGCTATCCTGTAATTAACCCTCTAAACTGTGAACACCAAAACTATGTAATTTTACAAAATAATTAATATTATATATAGTGTTCTTTAGATCGATTAGAGTTGATTCACCAGCGTAATGAGTATAAATGACTAGAGATAAAACCCCTATCTCCTCAACTCGCTATTATATATAATATATATAATATTATACATAGCGCCGTATCCGAACATTATAACATGATATTATTTTAATTTAAAAAAATTAATAATATGAAGTCTAAATATTAATGTGGTTCACAGATAGATATAAGTCTACTCACGGTACTTAAGTATATAACTGAAATACACGTTCATATTTAAAATAAACCCTGGCGTAAGTGTATATTGACATCAAAATAATACTGTTATATTTAACAAAAATAAATTATATATGTATTAGTGTAGAGTGAGTGTATATATATATATATTACTATATGTATCGATGATTATGTCACCTAGTGTCATTTAATATATATAGACTAGTTATATAGAATATAATATAATACCACTCGTAAAGAGCTAATTGTGAACATCCAAAAAGCTACGTTCTACAAATTAATAGATTATATATAGTTATGGCTTGTAAATGAAGTAATACTACCAAACTTAGATAGTAGTAACGTAATTATATAATAATAGATAAATACAACCCCTTAAGCTTTAGTTAAACAAATTAAACTACATTAGTTCATAAGTGTATAATAAGTTTCCGTAGCGTACTTACTATATAAATCTCTATTAAGATGTGTTACTATTTATAAAATTATTTTACCACAATAAATAATGATTTTTAATATAGTCTTCATTATATGATTATCTACACTATTATCATCGAATTCTATATAATATCAGTTATATTAATAATATAAGTATAGATTCTATATTATACTCGGTATATATCGAGTTGTTTGTAGATAATAGAACACAGCAGTAATATCACACATATAAGCTAGTGTATATTATTAATACTTATCACACGGTTGTTAATGCTTTAGAATATCTAAAAATTCGATGGTTGCCGCTGTTCTAACTATTTATATTCATTAAGATAGTAAGTATATTAACGGCTATTATGTACTTACTTTCTCATTAAATACATCGTAAGGAAGTGAGTATATATAAAGATATAAATTTTTTTTCCTATAATTATAAATATTATTGTAGTTGTTGTGATTATAGTAGTATTTTCATGACCTTCGTTGACAATAAGTTTATATATATATATATATATAATTGAACCTATATTATAATAATAATTTTACTATCTATGGTACATATACGTTTAAAAATCCATATCTAAATATAAATATGTACCTGTTAGCATACTAATTATAATTTATTGTTACAAATATTTATTAAAGTATATTTATTTGAATAAACATAATGTTGAATTGTAATATTTTTATGCGTCCTACTCACCAATCTCTATACTAGAGTTTTTCACTATATAAAAGAATGTTATATATATAATATAAATCTAATATTCTACATTAATATTTACAAATCCTACATTTTATATTATAGCTATATATATATTATTATAGTCGGTTGGTTAAATATAAACTAAATTCTATAATTCTATAATATGTAGTGAGATTAATTTATAGTTAGCTACCTTGCACTTATAATTCTATCAATTTTTCTGAAATATTCATTTGCTTAAACGCAACAATATAATACAAATATTCTGCGTATAATATATATATTAATTATCCAGATATAATATGAATAGCTGTGAGTATATTATAATAGTACTATATAACATGTTTTATTTTTATATTAATTTTTAAAGAGATAAAGTAATTATAATATATATATATCTTAATATATATTTTAATATATAGGTGTTTATATATTAATAGCGAATAGTTAGTATTATCTAGTAAAAAAATAAATTAGCCAAAAATGATATAAGCTATATTTATGCTTTCTTTATATAAACAGCCTTATCTAGAGTGCGAGCACACATTATGGTATCTATAGTAAATAAACCAATATATATCTATATATTTAATTTAAAATTTTTACACTCTCGTGAGAGATTTTTAATTTTCCTCTAAATTGACAACTTTTGATAAAACAGTCTTAATATCTATTTTATGTTAATCGAATCATGTTCTACCTCCAATAATAGTAATTACCTTACATTATATTATATCTATATTATATATAATATTTCATAATATTAAATTTGCCATGTTTTTTGAAAAATTTAATTACAATTCACTTGTTCAAAGACGGGGTTTCGTAATTGATTAATTATTGATATGCTGATTCATATAATAATTGTTTATTATTATAAACTGAAAATGAGTGACAATTATTATACAAAGTTTGTCACTTAACATGTCTGACTTGCCAAAGGATTAATAAGTAGCATGAAGAATATTTAAATATATGGTATGCATATAATAAAAAAATATTTCCAACTTAATCTTAAGTGCTTGAAATTCATTTCAAATATTAATAGTTAAACATATAAGTATATGGACCCTATAAGGACAAGGGTACCTAATTTAAGGCGTATAGTAACATACCACTATATATATAACATTATATCTCCCAATTACTTAGTAATGACATTCACTAGCAATTTAATATAATGAACGTACTATAAAGTATTGTCGTGTCGGTGAGATATAATATAACTCAGTAAAAGTATAAACCAATTTTGGAAAATCAATTATATAAAATTCTAATTATAACTCACTTGATATATATATATATATATATAAAATACTCAATATATATATAGTCTATTTTTCAATAATAAATTCACTTTATGTCTTGCTTTTTACATTTCAACAGTGAGTATTATCAATAATACTTATTCTTTTTGAATTAAATATATTATGATATAATCTAGTAGGCATATATAATAAATAAACTCAATAAAGATTTATATCTATTAAGTTCTTACTAATTGTTTAATGGACCAAACATTTCTGTTTTACCATCTCCGCGTAGGTAGATTAATTGATAGCTATACTATAACATTTCTTTTAGATGTCTTTAGACCAACGATGACAGACTGTTCAAAGTGCCTCTTAGTTATTATGAGTAAAATGCCTGATTTAAAATTTACAATGACCGTTATTTCAAACTAAAGATGTAGCAATATAAATCTTAATTAGTTTTATACTATATATAGTGATCTATATTACATAAATAAAAGTTGGTCATCAACTATATAGAAGTAACTACTAGCGCGTAAAGCAATTATCAACACATATAACAGATTAAAAAATATAGTCAGTAATATATTCCCTTAGTGAATATATAAGCTCACCACATGCTAATTTTTTACTATGGAAAATATGTACGAGATATAGTAAGTTTAGTATATTAATTTATATTATGCATAAGTATTGGAAATTATTATATGATATATATATATATTATATAGTTACTAAATCTTACTGATTATGTAATAAGGAAACTTATTTTATATATGAAAAAAATAACATGGAGAAAGTTTATACTAATATAATATAGATTAAAATTCAAATGTTTTAGATGCATCTGATAAAATCCATCTGGTCCAGGTGATTTATTTTTATTAATATAATACCATATTATCCAATTTGATAAAACACGTTTCCCTCTAAGATACACATAAGCCATAAAACAATGTTCCAATTATTCACTATAATATATAAATTATACTATTACTATTTGCATGAAAATCCCGTACGTATTATTATCAATTATATAGTTATATGAAACTATATATATATTATATACTTGATTTAGCGTTTATTATTCGACTAGCTTATATTAAGGAGAGAATAATAAATATTATTTAATAAATTGTATATAATATTGTATATATATCGGCATTGTTCGGACTTTAGGTTTCCGTTTAGTATTTTGTGCAATTATGGTATATCACATAATATTATTAGATTCTTTAATGGAAACTTATATTTATATTGACGTTATATTGTAAAACTTTTAGGAATTTAAATTTTACTCTCTATCGCGCATATATTAATTCATATAAGTTATCTTTTTATAATATATATGCATCTAATCTATATATCTACGCTTACTTTCAAAGTACTCTTTTTACACACAATGCCAAATATGCAAAAACTTTATATTAATTAATATACTATCTTGAATAGGAGAAGGACTTTATACCAATAGAGAGATTCTATCTAGCTAAACCTATTATTATTATATATTAAACCTATAATATTATTAATTAATATATATTTTTAAAAGAATCATTAGAAAATATTTTATACTACTTATGTCTTAGTAATAATGTTTTATCTGAATCTTATAGTAGTTATATTAGATGTCGTTATATAATATACTTGCATCTATAGGTAACTATAATAAATCTTATATATTTTATATTACTTATTAAATGATATTCAAACTAGAAAACCAATAGGGTACAAAACCATAATATGTTCTCATGTTCCCTAGTGTATGTTTAAATTTTATTCATCTTCATAAATCATTATTATAGAATAAAGCTCCCCTTTAAAGCCGATTATTATAATATAAAAATTTGTACACTTAATCTTAAAATTACACCACACAATAAGTGTGAGAATTATTTCAATATACTATAAAGTATAAATATTAGTATTATATATTGTATTTTCTAAATCGTTATAATATATATGAGCTATAAAATTTATTTAATCTAATTAGTATATATATTATACACTGTATATTATTATATATACACCGGAAAAATATGATTATAATAATATATCGTATAACCTAAAACTTCTTATAAGCTCTAAGAATGACTCATTAGTTAGTTAGGTCTAAAAACATTGTTTCCATCTATGTTGTAATATAGGCAATCTAAATTAAGTTATGAAAAACGAAAAAGATAATATATCTACTATAAGATATACAAAGGATTGATTATAAGTAAATTTTCTTTTATGTTATACTATCGAGTCTAATTATCGATATTTATCTGTTTAAGTTTTTATAAAGAAAATTTTTAGTTGTTTTAAAACTGATACATATATATAATATGTATGAGTCAATAAGTTTTAAAAGTCACATATTTTCCAATTAAAATAATATATATATAATTACACTTCTTAAATTTTGTGATACTATCTCATATATATTATATTTCTGATATTATGGCTGTACACGTATACATTTATTTGTATATATATATACCGATCTGTATTTATGATACTCCATTCTTCTACGATAACTAATATATATATATCATATTATAAATAATTATATATATATTCAAGGTTCACTATAAATTATTATTTTAATTCCCATCGAAATATACAAAGAGATAAATAATTATCTATCCTCATAATGTATGTGTTGATTCGCATATGCATCTATATAGCGAGTTTTCTCAGCATCTCGTAGTGAACGTGGCACAAATTGCGTATTTTTTCTCCTAGCCACATGTGCTTTAATATTTTTGTGTGTTATTCCTCTCACTTTAGTATTATTATATTATATTATATTGATTTTATCTCTATTTTATTAAATTTAATAATTTCATTATTAATCAGTTTCTTATTATTATTATTCATTTATCTCATTACTACTATTTATTATTTTATTATTCATTATTATCTATTATTATTGTGATTATTATTGTTATTTTTATTGTTATTTTTATTGTTATTTTTATTGTCATTTTTATTATTATTTCTTATTATTACAAAATTAAATAATGGCAATAACAAGAAGAGATAATAATAAAAATAATAATAGTAATAATAATAATAATAATATTATTGTGGTTATTATTGCTATTATTTTTATTACCATTTGCTATTCTTATTTCTATCATTTTTAATCATGGTAATAGTTGAGATTAACGTAGTATAAAAGAAATCTATATTTTTTAAAAGTAATTGATGTTTTGATATGGGTATGAAGCAACGTTGCCATATGTTATTAATAAAAAATTGCCACAATTACTATATATTTATAAGCAACGTAATTCGGTGTTTTCATATATTATTTCTTTTTATGTTCGAAAAATAAGTAAGGTTATGATAAGTTTTGTTAAGTACACACAGATTTACTGTGTATTCTTAACAAAACTTATTATAATCTAAACTTAATGGGTTCTAAACCGAATTTAAGCATAAAAAAAAAATTTGGTAGAGTGAATATATATTTATATATGAGAGGTTTGGTAGCGCCTTTTCCGTCCTCTTACATGGGGACGAAAGAGATTAAAAAAAAATTATCGAAAAAAAAATATCGATATTTCATCTAACAACGCTAATCTCAATTATTACCTTAATCATAATGATTTTATTATTGCAGTCATTGTTATCGTTTTTTACACTTATCTGTCTTCCTCCTTGCCCATTTATTTTCCCTTTCACCCATCTTTCCATATGTTTTCCTGACTTCTCTCGAGTCCACAACCCAGATCCTTTCCCATTCCTGGTAGCTCTCAGGCCGCTGTCCTTGTGCTTTTCTTGTGCACATCTTAAACTCCTTTCCCTGTGGATGAGGGTACAGGCCAAAAACCTGTTATTCTTCGGATTTCTCCGGGCCGCCCATTGTAGGGGACCCGAACCATGGCTATCCACTATAGAGGCTGTCCCGCACTTGGGCGCATAATCTTGGACTCCTCGTCTGTGCCGTGTGGTGCGCGGCTATTATTTTTCATCCTTGGGCCTGGACGTGGGTTTCCGGGGGGGCTTTTCCGAGGCCACATCCATTTTCACACCAAGGGGTGGGGTTTAGGGGTGAGATTTTAAGCTCTGGGCATGAGATGGGGACTTTTTCAGGGGCTGCGTTCCCAGGGTGTGCTTTTTGTATTTTTCATTGGTTTAATGATATTTTTGTTTATTTGTGTTGCGGTGTTGAAATTAGTAGATTTTTTCTTCAAAAATAACTTTTTAAAGAAAGGCGATGGTCATCTTTTGCGGGCTCCCTACCCGCCCCTTCCTCGGCAAATGCTCCAGGATCAAACAGTGGCTCCTTTGCCACTGCCTATGAGGAATGTCTCCTTCCTTGTCCTTGCTGCTCAAGGAGTCCGAGATCTACACTTGAATATCTCTCTTCGTTGCGTGTCATTCTCGCCCTTTCCCCCTCAGACTCCGTCAGAAATACATCAAAGGGCGTCATTTTTGCCCCTGAGGTACTAAATGTTGGGACTGTCGTCTTCGTAAATCATTTGAAAAGGAGATCTATGCTTGTCATCGATGTTTATAGATTTCCTAGAACCAGAACAGCCCCACCAAATTGAATGCCAGACTACTACTCACTTTTAGTACTCTATTTCCTCCTACTAAGGTGAAGATCGGTTTTACGATTTACGATGTACGCCCGTACATCCTCGCGCCCTAGAAGGTGTTTACGTTGCCAGAAATTCGGGTACTCCCAGAAATATTGTCGTTCTCCTCCTGTGACAGTGATCTTCTCACCCTCTGTGACCTTCCCCCTTGCTGGCCAAATTGCAAAGGTAATCATTCTGCCTCTTCCATCCATTGCTCTTCTTATAAACTAGAACAACAGGTTCTGGAATATTGCACCTTTCTCAAGCTTGACCGCCGGTAGGCATTCAGTCGTGCCAAGGAAACGTTATCGTACGTATCTTCGACATCACTCGACCCACCTAGGTGTAGAGGAATGGCTGGTTCTCAACCTCCGTTTCTGTCATTCGAGGCTCCCCAATCTCGTTCCAACCGTACTTCCTCAGAAGCCGACTTGCGATATATTCCTTCTCCAAAAGTCAACTGTTCCCTGCTTCTCCTAGCATGAGCCGCACCTTTGCCAAATGTGGTTCTCCGGAGCAGACCTCTCTAACCCGTGGAGAATGTTCTGCCGAAATCCACTCTCGACCTACTACCCCGCAAGCCCCACCTCCAGACAAAACTCCCTCCCTTGAATCTATCCCCTCTGTTATGTCGGTACAAGGTCTTTCTCGTAAAACCAATGGTAGACGCTTCTCTCTTAAAAGGGCTGCCTTTGTTTCTCCCGGGAAACCCTCGGCCCGTTAATCACATAGTCACACCCTCCATGAGGGTACAACAAATAGTAACTCTCCTGCCAATAATCTCGAAGGTGTATAGTATCTCTATCGAATATCGAACTTCTGTTGTAGATATCTTACCACGTAAATGAAGGCCTTATTCAGAATTATCTTAAAAATTCAAACCTAAGCCTCACTCCACTTTCCTTTATTCACCGCTATTTCTTTGCCACCACAACATGATTGCCCGTTACGTGCAGTCGTCGTTACACTCAGTACATCTCTCGAGATGTACTCCAGTCATCATCACCTGTAATATTTCTGTCAGGAAGCTCAAAGCACACAATAGCCATTCTAAATGTGCACTTCACCACATTCTGATTACACTATAACTTTTCCAACGAACTTTCTCTTATGCGCGTTAACGAATATCTTGTAAGAAGAATAGAATGTGTTCAACAAGAAGGATTAGATTTTCACAAGTTATAGACTGCACGAGCAAGTACGAATATCGCAAGAAGGGAGAGTACTAGCACAAAGAACTACCTAAGTAGATCCCAAAGTAAAGATACAGAAGAAGAAGAGAACTAGTTACAGAAGATAGGGAAAGGGAAGAATAGTATTCGCAAGAAGGAATAACATCACTACTAACACACCCTAGTTCAAAAGCTATCAGCACCAATCCTATAAAAAGAAGAAGAGATACACAAGAAAGATAAAATGCCACCATAGGAAGACAAAAGTATACACACGGAGAGACATGACATCACTGAGGTTCGAGCAGCGAAGTGGCAGTGGTATATAAGAATATTGTCACCCTATAGGAACACACACACAGTCCATCTATCACAGCGAGTCTAAGAGAAAGGATTTTGGCCCCTTGAGTTCCCACGTTAATTACAATGTAAGAAATATATATTCCAAACGAAATTAAACCAGCCAACCTCATGTTTTGTATCCCCTATTCTATATAAGTTAAATCTCTATAGACAGTACATCTTACTGCAGTTAATAACACACTCACCTTCCCTCACTAATCATAGGGTAGCACACAATGTACACAAAGAGTAGAACACACGCTTTCTATAATAACGACCCTAGTTGCTAATGACACGCAATTCCTCGTTCCTTGAGTACCCAACACAGGAAAAGATCTTCGTACGTTTTTTTCATACTGAATTTTAGTTTGTAGGTGAAACTGAGCTAGGTGAGGCATAATTTAAACATCACTTTACTCACCACCCAAATTAAGAATTGTACCGATCGCAACTGCTTAGCGTCCTTACGCACACTGATCTGAGTGCAATCAGATCTTAATACGAAGATAGAATAACTAGATAATGCACATGAGATATATGTAATTATATTAGTAGTAAGATCACTTAGAGATTCACCACATGCACACACACTGGAATTACACAATAATAATTTATATGAAATCGAAATATACACACACACGAGTATAATCCAACCTGATAAATCTTTTCCTAGTACTTGACTATGCAAGTTAAGTACTAGTAATGTGAGTATTAGATGAATAAATAACAATAACTTATATTAGATAATCATAACAATATTACTTTCGGAACACAATAATAGAGTAATCTCACTACTATAATGAGAGTACACATCAGCATATGAGTGATTATGATACAACATAACTAATCACCAGAGCTAATAATATAAACAATAACCCAAAATTATATACACACATAATCTCACCACTTAATATTTAATGAACTATATATACCACACTAAATTCTATCACCTCCGAAGTAAAATTACAAACTAACTACCTAACTGACATCAATATAAAACATCGAATACAACTATACACTGAGACTCAACAATTCTACATTTCAACAAATGATATACTACTACAGTGAGAATCACAGTAAATATATGAAATACACAACTATAAGAAGAACGAATCAATCTCACATATCGAATCTTAATATCCACTAAATATCACTAATTAAATTAATATATATTAATGAAATAATTAATCACACAATTAAGCCTCAACACAATTAATTAATATCAAACATAATAATAATAATAATAATAATAATAAATAATAATAATAAAATAAATATTAATAATAATAATTATAATAATAATAATAATATGTGTAAAATAAATTATATTAATTACATAAAATATATTTGAAAAGAAATATAATATAAACGAAATCAATAATTCCAATTAAAGTCACGAGAATAATATTATGAACAGACGAATGTAAAATAATATATGAATTTAGATAATAATAAATAAAACATAATATATATAAAAGTTATACATAAATATCATATAATCTAATAAGATACATAATTCATCAGACGGATAAGTAAACTCAATCTATATCATTACATCACTGTCGTGTAATATCATTAGATACATAATTATCAATATCGATACATCAATAAATAAATAGAGTTCTGGAATAAACTAATGAACTGAGATAACTTAACTATTATAATTAAATGAGATAGATAAAGGAAAGAGAAGAAAACACTTAATCATTAGAGAGAAATACACTAAAATAAATAAATAAAATACACACGTTTCTCAGACCACCGAAAGAGTTCCCAGTCAATAATAATAACAACACACTACATCAAAATAAAATAGTAATAATATATATCATAAATAAAAATATAGAATCTTACTAATGACTTAGAGTGAGCAATAATCCAACAGGAACTTGATATTCAATGAATTACAAATTATACATCTAATACATCCAGAGAATTAATTAAAGTATATCAACATATATTAATAATAATTAATCACTCATAATCAGAAATCACTCATAAATAAATAACAGATTCATATCTCACATCTCGAAGACTATCACTCTAATACACACCACACCCATTATATAAATATTACATGTAGATATATTTGAATACTATATGATAGAACACATAAAATAAATAATACATCTATCTACATCACTACACTCATGATAGCTAAATAAGTTTATATACTAATGAATAATTAATCAATAATATATAAATTATAATTACATCCACCGATAATAATAATAATTAATAATAATCTAATAATAATAGATAATAAATTATTATGCCAAACGTGAACTCCATACACGTATATATATATAAAGCATAGTTTTCTCTTAAACCGCCACGATACTACTCTTAAAGTCTAAACCTGGTAGAGTAATAATAATAATAATTAACTAAATAATGAATAATAATAATAACAATTAACCAACTCATTTCTTTTAAGAATAATAACTAGATGGAGTGAATAATAAATAAATAATAGGAAATACATGTAATACAATTTGAATACATAATAAT
>JABUQX010018982.1:25000-32500 GCA_015478945.1 Trachelipus rathkii
ATAATATTATTATATATATATATATATATATTTATATATATATATATATATAATATACATACTATATATATATAATATAGTATATAGTATATTATTATATTATATATATATTAATTATATATATATATATATATAAATAATTATTATTATAGTATATATATATATATATATATATATATATTATATTATATATATATATATAGTATATATATATATATATATATATATTATATATATATATAATCTATTAATTATTTAATTATTGTTTTATTTTTACTAAGTACGAAAATGAACATATCTTCAATGTCAGAACTTGCAGAAAGGTGAAGCAAACCTCATTCTGGTGGCAATGCACTGTGAAAAAGTAATTGAAACCCTGAGAAACGGCCTTCCAACCATTTAAAACCCTTAAAATACCTAGAAATCCAATTCCTCATTTAAGAATGATACATACCTTGAATTGAGAATCGAAGCCCCCGAAAACGGCGTTAGTAACGTCGAAGAATTAAAAAAAAAAAATCCAAAATGATTACTGCTTGAAAAAGTGAAATACTGAGATTTTTTTCTTTTCTTTTCTTATCAACATCCAATTTTCAGGGCTTATAAATTCGGACAAGATAAACTTATTTTACTTAGATAATTTTTTGGTATACCCCCAAAAAATTTTTTTTTAAATTTCTAAATTATTTTTTTTAAAAATATGCTCCAAAATCTAATCTAAAACTACTGCAGAGGCAAAAGAATGATCTAAATAAAAATAAGTATCCTCTCAGACTAAATAAGCTATTCAAATTTAATCATGATATTCTTATAGAAACAAAATTATCTCAATTTTTCATTTATTAGAACGAAAAAAAGTAGATTTTCAATTTTGACCAATGCTCGGGTTTTTGGTGAAAAATCAAACCAAATAAGTGTGCATTTTTTAGGTAATTGACTCATCCGTAAATAGTTCAAGTTTGATGTCATTTCGAAAAAAAAAAATTGTTGAAGGTGATACCAAAAACAACGAAACATACTTTTTCAAAAAAATGAAAAAAAAAAAAAAAAAAAAAAAAAAAAATTAATATAGACACCCAAAAATACCCGAAAAGACTTTTTAGAGGCCAGTAAATGATGCGGTTTGCTTTTTTTCGATCAAAATTGGCTGCTGAAAATTAAAAATTTTATGTCCATTTTTAGGTAGTGGCTAAATAGGGCTCAGCCAAAAGCTAAAATTTGACTCTCTTCTTAATAAAAATTGATTTTGTTATATGATTGATGGTTCTTTATTGATAGCTTATAATGAAACTTCGATTGTATCACTTTTGGAAGAGGTGTAGCTATCCACAAATATAATATATATATATATATATATTATATCTATATTATATATTATAAATATATTATATATATATTATTATATTATATTATAGTATTATATCTATATATAATATATATATATATATATATATAATATATATATAGTATATACATTATATATTATAGGTATATTATATAGTATTATAATATATATATATATATATATATATTATATATATTATATATATATATATATATATATATATATATATATATATATATATATATATATATATATATATATATCAAATCATTATAGGAAACAGGTATTGAACAACACCACATGAAGAATTCAAAGGAGTGTTTATCCTGTTTTTTTGTTGGGGGTTGGTGGCGTCGTTTTGCGGGTTCTGGCTTGTGTTTTTTGTTTGTTGTTGTTTGTTTTGTGGGTGGGTGGGGTTTTGTGGGTTTTTGTGGCAGGTATTGAACCAGACACCACATGAAAGAATTCAAAAGGAAAGTAAGCACTTAACCAACGTAACATAATTATTAAAAGAATAAAATAAATAGGTTGAAGCATATGCAGTTTTTATAAACAATAAAAAAATTTCTCAATTGGAAAACAACAATCTTTCATATTCCTCTCCCTCACACTCTTTTTGGCATTTTGCAAAAAAAAAAATATATATAAAAAAATTAAAAAAAAAACTCAATCTTAACTTAACTCAAACATTTGCTCTTGTTTCTTCGCTCAAACCTTTTCACAACTCCATATATACAGTATATATATATATATATATATACATATATATATATTATTATATATACATATATATATATCATATATATAATATATTATATATATATATATATATATATAATATATTATATATATATAATATTAATATATATATATTTATAATACATATATACTATAATATGTATATTATAAATTTATATATAATATATATATATATATTATATATATATATATAATATATTATTATATAATATATATTATATATATAATATATATAAATACTTGATTATAAGCTATATATAGTATAGTATTATAGTTTATAGATATATATACGGTTAGTAGTTAATTTATATATAGTATATATATTATATAATATATATATATATAATATATATATATTTAATCATATATATATATTATATAACTATATATATATAATATATATATAATATTATATATATATATATATTATATATATATATATATATATATATATATATATATATATATATATATATATATATATATATATATTACATTCCTCCAAATCATTGAAGCCTAATATTGTAAATACTTCTAAATTGTTATTTCTGCTTTTTTTTAGCTAAATACTAATAAGGCATATAGACCTGTTCAGCAAGAGGGGTGTCTGAGAGGCTACAGCCTTCCCCCCAAGCTGAAATCTTTAGAATAAAAATATTGTCAAAATTTTCAAATGAAAGAAATAAAAAATGATCAAAACACAGAAAAATCAGTAATCTGTAAAATTTAGCTACCTTTTTCCCGAAAAAAAAGATCCTAAGTACGCTAGTGGATCCTATGGTATCCTTTCTGTGATTTTAAACTTATTTCCCATAGCTTGCAACCTACCTTTGTAAAAATTTGTGCCCATCCTTATTACCTTCTACCTCTACTTTCTGTTGAAAGCTTGAGCTTATTTAACTTGTGCTGAAAAGAATGACTGAAAATTTCTTAATTTGTCGTTGGGAGACCAGTTTCAAGTAATCCATAATTTTTCTATCTATATTCAAAGCGTATCGTTTGATAAATAAATTAGTAACAAAACTTAGTAAATTATCTTATAAAGAGTACCTTCCAGGGACGAAATATATATTTAATAATAAAGCATTTACTAAATGCATATTTTTGCGAAAGATATATGTAAAGAAAACTTATCTGACCTCAAAGTTTTGGGTGAAGATGGAGCATGAGCCAGAAACAAAGGAAAAAATTTACAATAAAATATTTCTCATATTTTCAATTGTAAGTGAAAATCAAAAGCTCCAAAACTTTCAAGTTCTAAAATTATAAAACCGAAGCCAAAGCCGGAGTAGATTTCAAAGCTCTTATTATAAATGTCAAATATATTAAGGATTATGTGATTTAGAGATCTCTCTTTCCTTTTAGTTTCAAAATATTTCTTTTTATTATTATCCTGTCCTGTGCCCGATAAATACTACTAGAAAATAACTTCGAAGAACCTGAAAATATACGATTGGTGAAATACAGCTGTCGACCATGCTATAACGGGTGAAACTGCGTCATTGTCTCAGGAACACTGTTTAGATATTTGCGAATGGTATTAAAATTTTGTAAATATATTTGATGTTAAAAAATTTATATGCCAATGATTATGAAATTATTACTTATATTATAAATGCTTAAAATGAAACGTTTTTTATTTCCCACCTTTCTATGATATTAACAGAGAACTTATTTTTATGTGATAAATTAAATATTTATGACCCATGCTAGTTTAACTTACAAAAATCTAGGTACAATTAGGATTTTAATCAGAATGAAGTACTATGAGTTCATGCTTTACTGAATGATGGAGCCTGATAGAGTGGGAAGGAGTAGAGGTGTACGTGTTTGTATATGTTATCGTGTTATTACGTTATCATGTTATCGTGTTATGTTTTCATGAAATAAAATAATAATTTTAAACAAAATACCAAAAAAATATTTAAAAAAGTAGGTTAATATTTGAGAAATCATAGGTTAGCGACTAAAAACATGTGTGTGGGGGAAATAGTAGAAGAGGTATGTATAAGTTTTCGTGTTATCATGCTATCGTATTTTAAACACAATAATATAAGAATTTAAATAAATATTTAATTAAAATATATATTTAAAAAAAAGTTTCTAAAAAGAAATCGGTGCTTAAAATATGAATCAAAAATATAAATGTTCCAGCTTGAAAAAAATGGAGTAAAATAATTATTAAAATTACAACTTACTACAAAATATATTAAACTATTAATGTCTGAGATTGCAAAGAAAACGGGATTAAAAAATATTAAAATCACAGTCAAAGAAAAAATAATTTATGAATATTAAAGCTTCATATTAACAACAAATAAAATATGCAAATACTAACCCCTAGCATTCAGAAAACAATATATAAAATAAATAAAGTTCAGCTTAAATGAAAATTTGCTTAAATATTAAAATTAACGCTTATTAAAGAAAACGAGATATAAGTAAAATACTAAATATAAGAAAAGAAAACAAAAATATTAAAGTTTCAGCTTGAAAAAATGTATTAAAATATAAAAGTTGGCGCTTGAAAAAAGAAAACTATATATAATTAAAATATAAAATATATTAAAAGAAATTAAAATGTAAATGTTAAAGATTAAAAGAAAATTATTAAATATTAAAGTTAACACCATGTGCATAGAAAACGGGATAAATGCATAACGTAATATAATGATATTTAATATATATATATATATATATATATATATATATATATTTATAAATATTTGCCTAAATGATATATATATATATATATATATATATATAATCTATATATATATATATTTTACATATATATATAAATCTATATTAAATATATATATATATATATATAATTACTATATATATATATATATTATAATGTATATTATTATATATATATTATATATATATATATATTAATAATATATATATATATTATATATATATATAAATATATAATATATATATGTGTTGATATATATATTATATATTATATATATATATATATATATAAATAGAAATATAAATATATATATATATATATATATAATATATATATATATAATATATATATATATATATATATATATATATATATATATATACATATATATATAATACATATATACTATATTATATATATATATATATATATATATCTATTATATATATATATATATATATATATATATATATATATATATATATATAATATATCTATTTATATATGTATTATAATATATATAAGTTCTTCAACATCCTCTTGGTAGGACTTCGCCCTGGGGTCCAGTTTGGCCAGATCTTTCTTTCCTTTGGCTTCGCGATAAAACTCTTGCTCTCTGGAAGCATCTCTCAGGATAACTTCCGTTTCCGCAGCCCAGATGGTTTTAATACGTGTATGCTAGTCCTCGAGTTATAATACTCAGGTGGGTTTTCACGCTTTTTAATGGAACTAGGGGTCTTCCTTTTCCATTTGGCCTCAACATCGTTCTTTCAGAGCCTTCAAGAAGATCATGTTTTCTAGCGCAAAAGGTTTCCGATGCTGGTTCAGGAGTTCTTCAAGAAAAAAAAATTTTTATTAAAAAAAAAGACTACGTCGCTAGCTCTGTCACCCTATAACCATGCGAAGAAATTCTTCTTATGTCCTAAGCACTTCAAATATCCTTCTCCTAAAATATCTGTCCTGTCTATGTTTTATCTTAATATCATTACTTATCTTTCGTACATATTTGACTTTTTTTATTAAAAATTTTCTAAGATACAATAAAAATTTGTTTCTCCTCCATTTTATTTTAACTTTCCTGTCAAAGGAATCTCTGGAATAAAATTTTTTGTTACTCCTCCTGCTAGCTATTTATAGAATTTTACATTTTTGGCATTAATTTTTAAAAAATTTTGGATTGTAATTTCTGACTCAAATATATTGATGTTAATTGATTTTAATGCTAAATCTCTCTTCACAAATAAGCAATTACTGGACTTCTTGGTAGACTCCAATTTCCATCTTCCAGTTCCTCTCTTTCGTTTCGCTCTTCTCTTTTTCAATACGTCCAACCAAGACGTATATATATATATATATATATATATATATATATATATATATATATATATATATATATATATATATATATATATATATTATATATATATGATATATCTATAACTATAATTATAATATATATATATATTTATATGGGTCATGTTAATTTTTTCTTACGTTCTTTGGTGAAGTTTTGTTAATAATGAAAAAGTGAAATTTACCCTATGAAAGAGAAAATAAGTTTATTCAAGTATTTACAGTATTGGTGAAGCTCGATAAACTTCTAATTCTTTTCTTTTTAATTTTTATTTATATTTTAAGTTTTTTTAAACAATTTTATTTAATTATTAAATGTATTGGTGCTAAAAAAAATGTTCAAGATTGTTCTTCAATAATTTAATTATTGTTATTTGTGTTTCTTATGGTATTTAATTACATTACATTAAGGCCCGTATTTATGAATCAACTTTGAAAAACGTCTTGACTTTCCGTAAAGGTAGCCTCAGATAAGCATTCCTCCACTGCACAAGAATCTTAAAAAAAATTTGCTATTTATAAACCACCCTTTCCTTTATTCGGGATTTACTTATCGAAGACAGTTTTCAAGGAAAAACGTCATCATATTTCATGACGTCAGAGACCAATAACCAATGAACACAAAGTAAATGAAACTAGGACAAAATAAAAGTATATTATATATTAATTTTATGTATGTAAATTTATAGAAATATTAAAAAGAAAAAAAATTAATGAAATAATCTAAACGCGTTTAATAAAAATACTATCAGAATTGAAGATGTGTTGCTTCACATTTATTAGTTCCAGTTACTTTGATTGGCATAGCCGTAGGCTGAACGTAGCCTAGCTACGAAATTATGATAAATTATAAAAATATCATCTGCTCCTTGAGTCCTTACACTAAAGTTAGGACCCGGTCGAAAGTTGCACGCTGCCTATTTCTCTGGTGTGAGCCTAATTATGTGGTTTTTGGGTATTTTCTTACACGAAAGTATATATTGGACAAAATCATTTACATAATAAATGCCAACAAATTATATAAATTAAATAATAATAGCGACAAATTGTACAATAAAAAAAACAAGATGGCTGCAGCTCGGAAAACAAAATCTTAAGGAGAGTTGAAGGTTGGTTCAGAGCTACCTTGACTAAGGAAGATATTTCGCCAAGTATTTTGCGACGTCAAGGGTTCCTTACGGAAAAAATTTCTCAAGGATCGTTCATAAATTTGAATTTACGTTAATGGAGGATTCTGAAGGAACACTTGACGAAAGGAAGAGAAAAGGCCGGTATATAAATACGGCCCTAAAACAAAGAGGAATATTTGTCAACCAGTGTGTGTTAAATTCAATAACCA
>JABUQX010018982.1:40000-75684 GCA_015478945.1 Trachelipus rathkii
CAAACTAATAACTTCCGCAAATAATCTGCTAGGAGTAACATTGACTACACTCACACGTTCCCACCTTTACAACACGAATACCGCAACATCTACATTCAGATTTCATTCACAAACAGAAACTGAACATTTATTTAAGGAGAGCTATCTCGAGAGAGCACATGACACTCACAAACAACAACAGCACTCTAAGCGCTATTCCACTACATGAGAACTAACACCTACGCCCACACCACTGTACAACATCACGACTCCTCATACCTTTGTCACCACCATCACTCAGCTCATAGACTAACAGAATCAATCACGAGTACCACATAGAGAAATCCAAGAACAACACACACAAGACAAGAGCAGCTGTGAATTCAGAATCCTAAACCATTGATCTATCTTCACATCACTCAATCAACAACTTACCACAACAACATACAAAAACCTACAACAACATAATAGCTACTCTGCACCATGGGGGATATACACCTGGAAATGATATGAACCATGATTACCGATTTTTTTGTCATTTTCGGCCCCCGCGGAAATTGGCTGTGGGTGAAAAAAACTTCAAACACACCTCTACAGCTACCTAGTCGCCATGTTCCACTCTCCCTCTATTAATCCCACATAATCCTACGAGAGCACTTACACCACATCACACTCTATCTAATTCTAATACACACAAACCACTCTCAATCATTCATATATCAGAGACTCCTTAAACACCGAACTCATATTCAGCTCTCCTCACACTAAATAATTACAGGCGAGCTTACGAGTACACCAAATCAAAAATTCCACATCAATACCATACAGATATAACCGTAACTCTTCTACATTATAAGAAGCGACCAACCAATAATATAACAACATTAAACTAAACATAATCACCAAATAAGAGAGCACTACGCGTAAGCCACATAAAGATCATTCACTCCAACTCTGCGCAAACCACGACCTAAGCCCAGTCCACTTAAAATTAACCGATCGCGGCCCCACACACAAGACTGTCGGGCTCATCCATCCCACAACCCTATACTACCCAATATTCACACTCAACACGATTCAACCCCTCACCCAAATTCACCTCATCCAAATCCTCTTACTCCCTGTCTCTAATACATCTTGTCAAACACGGCACGCGAAAAAATCCATTTCACTATACCACATATCATTACCACTCCACAACCTATTCAACCTCTATACTGCTACTAACACCTCTCTCTATACCACCACGAATGCAGGTCGTGGAGATACATCTCAGAAGCATCAACTGGATGAATCTAGCACGAGAGTAGGCTCGGGTTTGCGGGGCGGCGGGGTTATCTGGAATAGCGGATATGGCAAAGCCCTGAATACGGGGTGGTCAGGGGTGAGAACACCAGTAAGATATAATTTTCCAAGACCTGAAAAGTCATTATCATATATATAAGTACCACAGTACCCTATTTAGCTAATTACAATGGAATTAATAATATATCCTTTTCCTATTATGACTTAATAATACAATACAGACCTAACTGAACTATTTTATTATATCACTAGTACTATAGTTACTATATTAGTTGCCTATTCATTGAATTACTAGAACAAAAATTTATATTCGATACCTATGATAGCGGACGAGTAATAAAATTATTTGTTATTAATCAGTAGAAAACACATTCTTTTGCTAAATTGCTTTTTAGCTATAATGAAGTATCACATATTATATACTGAAAAATATATAATCAATTATAACATATAAAAATTATAATGCATTAACAAAAAATTATAACCATATAATGAAGCATTTCCGTAGTAAAAAGAGTACAAATTATGAATAAAAATATAGAAATATCAAAAGTATCTATGATAAAATCAATTAATATAAATATTCTAAATATCCTCACTAACACCATGATATTAAACTAACTTTTTTTATCTTGTTATATAAATAAAACAAGCTATATTAATTAAATCATATCTTTTCATTTTTTAAACAATCATATAGATACAACATAAATATTATATATATATATATATATATATAATATATATATATATATATATATAATAAGTATATTACTTATTATATATATTATATAAATATATTATAATATATATATATAATATAATAATAATAATTCAGGATTCAAAAACAAGAGCATTAAATAAATACAACAAAAACAATTCCATCAGTAGAACAACAAAAAAATAATAAAGATATAATATTAACATTTTATTTTTTATTATTTTTTTTTTAATGTTTTGTTTATTTGCTTTTTTTCTTAAACAGCAATTAAATTTTATTTTTTCCTAATAATAAATATATTAAGTAGACCTCCTAGCAAACCAAAGATGCACAAAACATAAAATTTAAATTTCACCAAACATTTTTGCATAACCTAATCTAATGAATAATCATATTTAATAAAAGATTATGTTCAATTAGATAAATATAAATATATAAATGGATAGATTTGCTAACATATTAATAATATTATTAAATATATATTAAATATATATTATTAAATTATAATATAGTATATTATAGGTATATAATATATATAAATATATATAATATTATTATAATATATTATATATAATATATATAAATATATATATTATTAATAAATAAATATATATAAAATATAAAATTATATATTAATATAATCCTGTGTGTGTGTTTAGTGCGGCTGGGTCCTTATTTGTGTTCTTCTATTAAGATGCCAGTCTGAATTTCTATATAACTTTCAAAAAAACTAACCGAGGAGAAAGAGAACCCTAACGCCGTAAAAGGAAAACACCGTATGAGCTGATCACTAAGTTAGGCGACTAAATGCGAGACAGGTGCCCCTGGCCCAATTTTTTAGGGCCGAAAAATTGTAAAGAAGAGCTAAGAGGTTTTGGGTACAGCAAACAAAAAATTAATACACTAGAGAAATATAGAACTACATAAAGCATTAGCATATCGACTTTACATGAGGAGACTGCACAATATCGTCATGCAGCACTTAAAGCCGCGGAAAAAGGAAACAGATTCTGATAATATGGCGCGAGTAGACAAAGTGAGGCGAGATTAATGGAAATAATATAATATATAAAAGAATAATAATAATATATATTAATAATAAAAAAAATTTTTGGATTAATTATATAATTCATTTTTATAATATGATTATAATATATATATAATATAGGCCTATAAATATTATAAAGTAACCTTTTTAAATTGGTTAAATTTATTAAAATAAATATAATATTAGCTATTCATAAAAATAAGCGAAAAATGCTCCTATTTATTTATTTATTTTAACTAGATATAAGCCCTATAACTAAATAGGTATATACCCGCATATTACCTGAAATGGCAGTAGAGTCGGGTCTGCTCGCCTTCCGGAAAAACGGGTAGACTAATTATCTACCTACCTACCTGTACTACGGTACAAGGGTCACCCGAATATAACCCCGCTCTTATCGTGGTATTTATGGTATACGCGGGGTTATATCTCCTTGGTTATTGGAGTGACAGGTAGTTTTGTGCTTGCTTGAAATTATGTATGTTACAGTCAATTCGACCCTAGCTAGAACTCCCGACACCGGTACTTGCGTGATTGTAAAGGAATTCAGGGGCCGCACCCTCGAGGTCGGTATCCATCTGTATTACACGACTTTCTTGAGAGAGAGCCACCCCCTACACTAAGATATCCGATAGATACATAGGCAAAAGAGCAGGTTGGAAGAATAAGTGGAAATTTAACACAAGGTGTAGAAGTTACAAGAACTTAACCAGAAATTAGAAAAGTGAAGGCAAATATTCAACTAAATGTCCACACGACATACCGCACACCACGAATTTCACGAGCCAAGACAGAGAACTCGTGGCACTTATTTTTAGTGTAATAGATATAGAGTATGAATATTAAGGAGCTTCAAATAATTTAATGATAACCATATACTTTTAAGGATAAATATTCCGACCGATAAGGTTATAACGCGGAATATTTGTCCTACGAGATAACTCTTGTACGCATTAATGATTACGCGTTAGTGAATGAGAATTTTATATTCGTGTGATTTAAATTTGTTTAAGGAAAATATATGTAATTTTTTGCAAAACTATTTTTATGTTCTATTTTTATTATATCATTTTGCTAATATTTGAGTATATTACAAGTGTATTACCAGCCTATTCCATGAATCTCAAAAGTGAAAGATAAGAAGAAGTTTGCCCCCAGGCGTCAGACGAACTGTGATGTGAAAGACCTTGTCAGTATGAATCCCTATTTCATGCCGGTAGAGAAGTGTATATTTCGTGAGTGTAGTAGATAGGGAAAGATTATACATAGGACTCGGAATATTAGTAAGAGGAAGGGGCCACCCTTTACATTGATGAGTTACATAGAAGGCTTGGATGGTGATCGTAGAAGTTCAGTAATATATACGTATAAGATAAGAGAAGTGAAAAAGAATATGGAGATGAAACCATCTTTATTTTAAGAGGAATTGATTAAATGTAGATAAAGGTATGAAGATGAAGAGGAAGAAAGAAAAAAAAATAATAGAAACAAGACAAAATAATAACACTATGAAGAAGGAGTTAATGAAATATCAAAATGTAGGGCATTATATTAATAGTCATCCAACAGTGAGAGTGGAATAGTAAAAATGCTTTGAAGAAGTTAAAAGGGAGGAATATCTTCTGAAGGTGGATGCCTAGGCAAGTTAAGATTGTTTAAAAAAAGGGCAGGCAAAACAAATTGTCAGTGGAGTGGCTAAGATGAAATTATTCTCAATGTTAATTGCTGGATACAGGTGATGTAGATACCACAGAGTATTTATTTAAGGCAGACTCCTGTCTTGCAAACTAATTCTATTAAAAAGGTAAAGGGATAATATCTAGTGTTCTATAGTTATAAGAAGATAAGTTTATTATTGAGACGTGTCTTAGTCATATGAGTAAAAGTATATGGAGGAATTTAGGTTAATATAATAAAATGCAGTAAAGATAAATGATAAAGAATAATATAGATTGAGGGGAACAATAGTAGGTTTTTTCTATAAGTGATGGTCGAGGAGTGTGTGATAACTAAACTATTTTTAACGTATACTTGTTTTCCAAAGATAAATTCTCAAGAAAAGAATTAAACGAACTAAGGCATTTTAGCATGCTTTCTTGATTTGTAAAAGGCATATATGATATAGTGCAAAGAGGGACCTTTTAGAGAACATTAGAAATTCTGTAGGAATAAATGGAATTGTTATTTAATGGCGATTAACAGCATATAAGTACGGCTACCAACGCAGAGAGAGAGGAGCGGCCACAGGGCCGTCTCTTAGGAATTTTAAGCCGATGCAAAGCTAGGGAGATAGGATTAAGAGTTATCGCAAGTGGTAGTCTAGATGACATAGAAGTAAGTATACTATGTCTCCATGGTTGTGATATCCTTTGTTATAAGCATAAAAAATTTTGATATACCTAAGGATATAGAAAGATTGTGGAGAGCAGCTGATATGAATCTGAATAAAGGGTAATTGGGAATATAGGCGTCTTACCACAGACTTCCTATTGAGCTTGAGCACCAATATCCACATTTACTTTCAACAGTAAAAATGCGACTGATCTCATTGAGGTTGCTTCTCGATTTGAGTCGAACGATTGACTGTCACAGAAACAATTATAGAGTATGATAAAAAATGCACTACTCATATATTTTAACATAAGTAAAGTGATGCAAATCCAGTATTGAGGTTTATGAAAGATTGTGAATAGACTGGGCACATGTGCCGCGAATCAACTGTATGATGTAAGAGCCATATACTATTACTTAAAAGAGTTGTATTATGTGGGTGAGTAATGGCCAGGATTTTTCCCAAAACACCTAGCAGTAGCTCCACTTCATTTGGCACACAATGTCATTAGACATATTCTTTTATAAATAGGATTTATGAGACTAACAGACATATACAGTATTGTGACACATATAAAAAGGAGATAGACCATATAGCTTCAGAGGGTGAAAGAGAAATCTAGCCAATAAGAGAAATTTATATGTGAGAAGAAAATGGACATAATTATTATTAATAAAGTCCTAAAAATGAATATATTGTATTGAGTGTATATTTATTTCAACTGTTTGTATGGATGTCAGAGACTTGGCAAAATTAAAATACTCTTAAATATACGATATGAAAAAAGAACGTGCTGATATTGTAAATTTAATAGTAGAATGCAAAGTTACGAATAGGAAATATTTAACAGAGTATGACTAGAGAAATTATAAAATGTAAGATAAAGGGATATGTGCCGATATGTAATGAAATGTCTGATGGAAAGAGCAAATCTAGGAGTGAGGGTACTAAGATGGTATGGTCACTAGTGCTTAGAATGAATGATACTAGATTGACTAAGAAGGTTTTTGAGTATCTGAGAAATAGGTAAGGCATAGGAGAATAATAGGGGAAAAATAACGCCAAAATGATGGAATGAGGAGTTGATGGATTATAAGAGGATCTATTATATTAAGGCAAATGATATAAGTAATGGTATGAGGAATAGATTAGCGCTTATAGGTAAGTCACTGGAGAGAATAGATGAAGGTATAAGGGAGAGAGAGAGATGTCCGAGAATATCAAGGCATGCTTGACAGCACCAATATGAGGGACTTGAAGCGAAAGAGACTAGAACCAGACGAGATGAGGAGAGAGAGAAGTATAATACTGCAAATGAAGTTCAACATAATCAGCATTTCCCGTGTATCTAGCCTTACATGTACATAAAGCCTACCTTGTATTTGAAAATCTTTTAATAATCCAGCTTCCAGTAGATGCGGTGAAAGAGCGCTAGTGTTATAAATATAAGTTTCATGGAATAGTATAGAGAAAATATAAACCTTATAATTAAAGTCAAATATATAAATAAACATATATATTATACACCTATAGATATACACCTAGAAATTAAATATACATTAATTTAACACTCAATTATACCATTATTTATCCTCTTAAAATTATAACATTAAATGAATATAAAATCAATATATTAATACTCTTTAAAATAATTTACCAACCTTATTAACAATCCTCATCTCTTCGGCTGATTTTTCGTGAGAGATTATTAACCGACTTATGGGAGGAAGTATATCCATTATCTCTAAGGAAAAATGTATTTACTACCGCAACTATAATTTCAAGATACATAGGAAATTAATTAATTATTATTTACAAACTGCATCATATATAATTAAAAAAAATAGCATCAATATATTAACATTAAAAAAATATACAGTTTCTATATAATTCATATTAATCTATTTATTATTATTAATAATATAATTAACTAAAATAATAATTAATATATAAAATAATTTGAAAGTTATCCCTTCCTACAGTTACTTTATCTTTATCACATATAAAATAGGAGTGGGAGAATATTTCTGCATTTTCCTTTCAAAATTCAACATATAATATAATTAATCTTAATATATTAATAAATTAAATTAATATTTTACCGAGTAAAACATATAATAATAAGAATAGGATATAATTTTAATTACATTTATAATATATTTATTTTATTTTATCCTTATTAAATAAAAATAGTATATAATATATTATTTTAACATAGTATTTTCAACAAACATCATTGTAAAAAAATTAAATTTCAACGAATTAATGTAATTGATACCGTCTTATGAAATTTGCTTCTATATGTATTTTGGATAGGTTAAGCCCGTTTATATAATATTTATAATAATATGTGAATTAAAATAGGTTATCATGGTAGAATGAATATGCATACTACTTTTGTTATAATATTACTATATTTATATCAATATTCTTCAATTTTATTAACAAATGAATTATATATCTTCAGACAACAAGATTAGTCAACAAATAATAAAAAATAAAGATTAAATCTATTTAAACAGAAAATGAGCAAGATGATATTGTGATAAGTGATACAAACGCTTCAGAACAGAATACAATTCTATATAAATCGACAAAGTAAAATCAGAATGCTAAGTTGAGATAAAATTAGAACGGAGAGCAGATTCAGAGGTTGGTAGCACGTCTGTCCTCTCGTTTGAGAGTATAATAGATGTCAAAATTATTTCATTTATGTATCCTGATAAATTAAATTGTAATCTCAAAATAAAGAGCAATGAAGACATCCTCAGTGAAGAAGGACTCAGGAAGAAGTATATGCCAAACGAATAATCCATTCAAGGTAGAATCATTAGATATAACAAAATAAAACAAAAAGGATGTCTCCAGATAAGATTAAGTCATCTTTAGGGATCTCTGGACCAGAATTAGTATGTTGGAATATTTTGGAGAAGGCAAGATTTAAATTAATAGAAGTCTGGAAGAGATAAATAAGTAAAGAAGTATAGCTCAAATTTCGCTTTAGTGATGTTAACTAACTAATACTAGTAGTACTGCACTTTGGAATCGTAGGGAAACAAAATTTCATTTCCATAAATAATTACTAACACGAGAATGAATTTTAGCTAAATATCCCTCATAACGAATGATTTAATCCACTGGAAACTTTTAATAATTATTATTATTACTTATTATCCATTCACTTTAATATTTATCGAGATTTATCTCATATCTCACTTATTATTATTATTGATCTACCTCTATTATTATTTATATATATATATATTATATATATTATACTTTTTAATATAATATTATATAATTAAGTATAAACTATATATAATGCACACAAATACCAGATATATCATATATATATATATATATATATTATATTAACTTATATATATACTTATAATGTTTTCATATAGTGTGTAGTGTGTAGTGTGTGGTGTGGTGATGTGTATGTGTGTGTGTGACGTGTGTGATGTGTGTTGTGTGGGTTGTTGTGGTGGTGTGGTGTGTGAATGGTGTGTGTGTAGGTGGTGTGTGGTGTGTGTGTCGTGTGTTGTGTAGTGGTGTGTGTGATGTCTCTAGTCTAAATTTCATGAGTTTTTTTAAAAATAGTGATGTGTTTTGAGCAGAAAGATAGAAAAATATGAAAGTTTCGAAGAATTTTAAAGAATTGCTCAGTCTCCCACGAGTGGTCCCTATACTTGCCTTTCCGACCTAAATTACGTGTATTCTTCATGACTATTATTGCCAGTAATAGTTCCAGGTAACTGGGAGCTAAGACATGTGGGGCTTATGTGATCCTATACTCATAGGCTGTCCTCACATATCTGTTTGCTTAATGAACCCTGTACAAGAGAACCACAGATCTTAGACACCAACTAATACATCACCTCACTATGAATTCTAGTAATGAGAATACCACCCAACTACCAACATTATCCATTATGTCCTGGTCCATACAACACGGCACAATCAGTTTTGGGATCCTGTAACAAATCTTTCCCATCGCGCAATTCACATAATCAGAATAATAACTAAAAAAGTAATATTAGCTCTTATAAAAGATACACTTATGCGATAAGACATAATAATAGAGTACAACGCGTTGAGTAGCAGTAGATAAAGTAGCCGACCCAATAATAGGCTTATACCAAGATCTTCCACATAAGTTCAAATCAATCTGTAGAGAAGTTAGACATGCTGTCTAAGATATTACATCTTATAGACACGCGCAGGTGAATCAAACGATTTTAATTTCAATCCGCTCCTTGCGACCCACGATGACAGAAAGGATCAGTCTGGAGTCTCCGCCTTCCCGGGAACTACCGGGTATCCTTTTCGCGCACCACACCTTTTCGTAGGCACGGGCAGTGTGTGAGTCTATCTTATGTGAGCACTCATCATTTCCCTCTTCATCTCTGTAATGCGCAGGTCGCCGGGTTTCCTCTGTCGCTCTCCTCCAACCCGCTATGGGGCGGAGGAATACACGGACCACCACCTTCCCTGGCGCTGGAGGCCTCCATGAGGCGGGCGCAGTAGGTGGCTCACGCAAAAAATGCGGGTGGTTGAACGTTTAGTTTCAGGTGAAGCCCTGTAGTTTCCATGAGTGTTCTTATAATATACGTAATCAATTAATTATTATAACTATTCTCTTAGAATACAACTATACTACCTATTTTAATTTTATACACGAGACATAAGGTCTCATGACTATCTATATAATCACAATATATACTTATATAAAATAGATTATTTAACAATAATATAATTTTTTTTTTTTTATTTGTTTTGTAAGTTTTTAATTTCCTTGTGAGAATTTAACTACCTAAAATGATTTCTTCACCAATCGTTGGTTGTTTCTCTTTTCGCTTTTTTTTTTTATTTATTATTAATTTTATTTTATGACATTTCCCAGGACAAAATTATACCAAAGTGTAAAGGGAAGCAAAATTATTCCTTTTTTAACTAAAGTTAAATTAAATTATAGTTTATTAAATCAATATAAGACGATCAAACCACTGGCTAATATAATAATACTATATAGTATATATATTAATATATATAATATATATTAATATATAATATATATATATTGACAATGAAGTCCTTAAAGTTTTGGTAAAAGTAAAAAAAATTGGGAAATTATTGAAAAAAATAATTGAAATTTTCAAAGTGGGCGAGTAGATCAAAATATTAGGTTCAATGAGCAGCTATTCTGTGAGGGAAATTTATGGAAAATAAGTAAATTAGTTGCATATTATTATAAGCATGTAAAGAATGATGAATTCTTTGATATCCTGATCTCTGTCAGACCGGAGCAAAGAGTTAGAGTGAGAGTTAAAGAGGTGGTATTTCAAAATAATCTAAATGTGCGCTTAAGGTAGGACATCTGGTCAAGTGCATAAAATGTTTACGACTTGGCTATCACAAAAAAAAATATAAAGATAAACTTAGATTTGAAATCAAGTCCAAAATAAAACATTCGCCCAAAAATATTATATTACTGCACCCTACTTTAGAAAATAACACTCTTAAAATGTAATTTAAATAACTTAATGGTATAATCTATATAATCTCTTAAATTCTAAAGAGGCTTACAACCTTGAACTCTATATAACACAAAAGCTGATACTATATATTAACTTAGCTGTATACACATATATATTTTATTATTCATATATTATTAGTCTCATTAAAAATGATATTATTATCATAAAAATGATAACCTTCGCTAATAGGCACGCAATACTACCGTAGAAATCTCCTCTCGAGTAAAAATTTAAAACCCTAGGTAAATTAAAATTATATATTTATTTTAATATACCACATCACTGTCAACAAAAAAAGAGAAATCTAGATAAATTAAAATTATATATTTATTTAAATAATTTACCAAACAAATTCATAAATCATAATATGAGAACTACTCATGCCATAAGTATAAATAAGCCTATTGTCACTATAATAATATAAATAAGTATAGATTTATATAAAAATAAAATCAAATTATTAAATAATAGATCTAATTCTAATATATTATTATACTCAATAAAATTAAAATAATATATCCATAAATAAAATATGACGACCTTCAAGAAAATATATAAAATAAATACAATCAAAATATAAGATTTGTGATGAATATGTACTTCTGTGATATCAAGTAGATAATAAATCCACACTAAATATTAAAAATATTAAATATGAATAGACATACAATAGAAAATAATAAAAAGAAAAATACATAGTAAGTAGAAAAAAAATATTAATAGTTGTAGTGTGTCTTCCTGAGCCTCAACAGGGTCTAACTGAAGTCGAGGTGAGTCTAGAAGTCAATTAGATTATCGCAGAACTATAATCCTAGGGGAGGGGGCGCGAATAATAACTACAGAATGATCCATCTAATATAGACAATCATGCTCGCGTGCCGGCTATCCTCCCTATTGCCCGTGCCGACCAGAAGGGGGAAATTTGAGTCTTTTACCTCTTAACCTTGCCAGAATCCCTAACATTCTACTCCGTCAATATACCAAATGCTCAGCAAGGAAGACTTTGTTCCTTGAGATAAGAACCCACTCTCACCGCCCAGTACAGAAAGCCGTCCGAAGCGAGCCCTTGAAATAGTTCTTGACCCCGACTTCATGTCGCATAGAGGTTTCATACAGTATACAGACTTGCGCGTCTCTCGAGGTGACGATATGAACTTTCCTTCAACCATGATGTTCGAGTAAAAGTATAACCCTTCATCTTACAGCTATGTAAACATTCACAATCTTAGAACCCGTGAACTATATAGATAAACAGAATCCATGAAATACAAGTCCACATGAGATCCTATAAAAAATTTTGCTTGTAGTTTATTCATTCCCCCGTTACATAGGTATTCATGGTTTGGACAGTTAGTAATACCATAATAGTGCGCTTTCAGCTTCAAGCCGTAGAAAAAAAGGATTTATTTACGAACTTATTATTTTCATTAACTGCCACTTGTGTGTTAATAAAAAAAGCATATATATTATTATATTTATTGAGATTATTTAATGACAAAGTTAAGGTATCAATAAAAAAACAGTTACTATTACCAAAGAACTTCATGAAAAATATAATAAAACACTAATTTAATGTCGCGAGCGAATCAGAATAAACAACATAAGAATGGTGTTTGAAAGTATCACTAACTATCAGAATAAAAAAATCCTGTCAATGATAATGCTTTAACCCTGCACACTCTCTGTCGCAGTATAAATAGATAATGAGTTAAAAATAAGTAAGTTACAACTCTCTAAAATAAGATTATTTATTTATTTATAGCAAGTAAAAATTAAAAGTTTTTAAAAAATAAAGTAAACACAAAGTTTCTTAATAAGAACCATTTCTTGATTAATTGACGAATCGGTACACCGACAAATATTAATAGCATCTCTTTTTAAATGGAAAGAGTGAGCTTTATTCATCGAAGATTTCTGAGCAATAAAGAAGTGAAAAATAATCAATAATAATAAAGTGGAGAAAATATATTTTAATAAGCTGATAAAATCTAAATGCACCATTATATTCTATTCACAAAACTCCTTTGCCTAAAATAAGCTATTAATTATTGATTTTTTTTTTGTTTTTATCTTTGTTATAAATATCTCATATTATTAAGAAGGTTGGATTGGATTATGATATATTATCTTTTAAAATAAAAATTCGCAATGCATAAAAGTAAAAATTTTATACTTATATAATATATATATTTCTCATTATTATATTATAATATATATTATATCTATAATATATAATGATTATATATATTATATATATATATATTAATCACTATACTATATTAATAAATAATATATATATATATTAATAATATAATATTATATTATAATAATATATATATATATCTATAACTATAATTATATATTAATATATTAAGATATATATGGAAACAATAAGTTACTGACCGCACACGAACGGGACTCGGAATCCAAAATAAATTGTATGATTTTCCCGTTAAAACTCTTATTGATAAAATCAAAATAATTAGATTCTAAGATGATCAGAAATGATTTTTTTTTTTTTATTTTTTATAACCTCACTTTGTTATAATAAATTAAATAAGGTTTATAGGTATTATGATATATTATAGTATATATATATTTAACGATTATATTATTCCTAGTAGAGTGTTAACAAAATTTTATATTAAGGTTAGGTTAATAGTGATTAAAAATATTAGTTTATTAATTTAATCACAAGGTTAAAAAAAAATAAAAATTACCATTATTAGAGTGAGAGAACCCTACTAATAAATCAATCTTATTAATGTATTACATAGAGGCTAACCTGGGACTTTTATTATGATACTACCGTATCTCCTCAGTTCTGAGGTGGTCAGTATTAAATACCTTTTATACCCTACTAATATATATATATATAATATCACCTATATATATAAATATATATTATATTAATTATAAATTAGAAGTCTAAGAGGTATTGTATTATTATTATTATTTTATTATTATTATTATTGCCTTTTTATTACTTATGTAAAAAGACAGAATTATAAAATGATCTTTGATTTAATACCCCATCAAAAGAAATTTTTCAAATCATTCTTTTAAAGAAAGTTTTATCCACTGGTATTTCTATATAACTATATCTTCCCTAATCGTTATGTCTCATCGGATGACTGATTCGATTAATGTCTGAAATCGAATCGAGCCAACGAATTCAAGAGAGAGCACGTTGTCTACTTTCATAGTTTCTGTCATTTTCGATTGCACAATACCAACGGGTTGAAAAACATTTGAAATATCTTTCCTGAAGTAAGACTTCATGAATAAGACAACAAGCATTTCTGTCTCGAAGATTGACTGTTCCTCATATAACCCTTATTTTACCTAGTCACCCCAATTCTGTTTTAAATATATACAATATAAGTATATATAAGTATATTATTTACATTAATATTTATATCTAAAAATATTATATTTAATTTAAATATAGCTAATTTAAAAAATGAATTATAATCTATATATATATAAAAATATATTATATATATAGTTAAATATTAATTATTAAATATTATAAATAATAGATTATTTATATTTTTTTTATATATGTTAATATTATTAAGTATAGTAAGTTCAAGATCATTCAATCTACCCCGAAAAGACTAGCCATATGCCCATTGTACCTATAAAATAAAATACTATACAAACAATATAACGAAAAATATATAATAATCATTTATTATTATAATAACATATACAATAGAAGAACATTATTATATTAACCCTACTAGTTCACCCATATCATGACTCGTAAGCCCCTCGACGGATTAATTAAAATATTATATTGTAAGGGAACCGAGATCACTCACTCGTCTACACTAAAGGTACCGCGTGAGACTATATATTAGTATATTATATATATATATATATATATAATCCGATAATCACATGATACTTATTAATATATACGGTTTACGAAAACAATGAGTGTTTTCGTTATATATATTAATGATTTTAATTATAATAATATAACTGACTTTATTAAAACATTACATAATATATATACTAAATTTCAATTTCTTAGAATATCTTAGTAAATAAGGCCGAGAATGAAGTAATAATTGAGGAGAACTTAGTAATGGCGGAGTTTGTAGAGAGAAATCATGTAGTTGTAGGCCACCTGTGAGCAAAAGGGGAGATGAAACCCTACATTATCTGAAATGAAAAATGCCCTAGTGAGGGTTCGTTCGCGGTCTCCGTGAAGATCTAGGAGGGATTTTCTGACTTATAAAGCGACGTTTAACTAGTTTTTTCTCTTATATATAATAGGGTATTGTAATATATGGGATGAGGAAAGAGTTAAAGACAATGGAACTTTCTTTTCACGACTTGTGTATCATTAATATTCTTCTACTTACTTCTCTTTTCCTATCCGACCATGTTCACTGCGCACGGCTTAATACCCCCAGTTGGGGTAACAGGAGATGAATATATATATATATATATATATATATAACTCACACCGTAAAGCCTCCGAGTCGTCCCCGCTAATGAATAAATTATTCCACACTGTTTCTAATCACTGAGATACCGACTTAGTAGAACTTTATTATAGAATAATTAAAATTATAAACATAATAATATATAAATATATTATATATATATTATTAATTATATATTATATATAAAATATTAATATATTACTTATTTATATATAATATATCTAATTATATATTAAAATTATTAATATATATATAATATAAAATTAATATAATATATATAGTATAATAAAGTATATATAAATAATATTAAAATAATATATTATATTATATACTATCTATATATATATATATAATAATATTTAATATGTGATTTTTAATATGTAAGGAATTAATTAATTAAATTATATTTTAGTTTTGAATTATTCGTAACAATAACTATCCTTAAATTAAACTAAAATCCAAGATTATTACAAGTTGTAACAAATAGCATAATAACCAATAAAAATGTAAGCATAACAATAATTGAGAGAAACAGAATCTGTTACAATCTTATAAAACTGGTATTAGAATATGGCCCTGTAACAATTGCTTCTTAAGAATGTCAATAATTGAAAGTATCACACCAGTCCGTCCAATCAAGCATCTAGTCACAACTCACTTTCGAATATATTGATAATCAATAATATCGAACCAATAATATATAGACGAGACCGCAACTAAGGAAGATGCCGTAATTATAGCGAGAGAGTATTTAAGACGAGAGCTATGCGATATTGAGTCACTTTTCACGAACAGAGAATAGTATCTATAATATACATGTTACGCGTTTGTGTAGAGAATACTGTTTCGCTGCCCCAAAACTAGCCGCCGTGCTCCCGAATTCCTACAAGACACTTGTTCCTTAACATGACCATCAGCTCGAAAATTTTCACAGAGTAGATACCACACCCAATATATGATGAATCTTCAAGGATTCTGGGACGCCGGTTATGATATTATTTAGAAGAATAATGGGAACAATTAACAATTAAGTCTTGGAATGATAATTAAAGTTTCAGATATATATTACTATAATCCTGAGAGAGTAGCTAATAACACAATAAGTAAAAACCGAAAAGGAGAGATCCAGGAGTGTGGCCCCTTCCGGGCCCCTTAAATCTCCCCTTATCGAACCTCCACACGTGAAAGTAGATCTTGTCTAGTCTAGTTTTGAGTAATTAAATATATAAAAGTCACTGTATTATAATAATAATAATAAGTAAAAAACTTATTTATAATATAATTATAATCAATATCTTATACATTATTAAAAATAATAAATATATGAGACATTTATAATATTTTTAAGTTAACTAAATTTTAAAACTATATAGGTTGCAAAAGATGGTTGACTATTTAGCTATTTTCGACCATTTAATATTAAACTTAATTATATATTAAAATAAAAAAATAAAATAATTCCATTGTTCATAAAAATGTTCGCTGAATTCAAAATGTATACAGTTATTATATTCAATAGTTAGCATAACGCAGTTTATTTATAGATACACATAGGGCCCCCAATCAAAACGCTGGCCATTAATATATATAGATAAAAAGTTTACTTAACTGCACAACACGAGAGAACGGGAGCTCGGAGATCTAAAAATAAAAATTTTCTACAGGTATCCATCTATGATTAATCCAAAAATAGACGTTTTAGGTCGAAATTAACAATATAAAAAAAAAACACATCAAAAAAACAAAAACAAAACAATGCATAATCTCAATCAAAACTGAGCAATATACGCTCTACAGCGTTAAAGGAATACATTTTTGAATCCTGGTAAATTTTAGTTAGTAAGGAAACCAATGTAATATTACAATGAAAATTATAACCCAAGGCATATCACCGAAGCACCGATGGCAGGACAGTACCGAGGAGGTCCCACTCTCTGAGGTCCTTACGCCGGGAATACTACGAGGGTAGGTAACTAATTATCTCACTAACCTCCGGGGAGGGTCTACGGAACCCTCCGCTCTTTGGTAGTTTAATATTGGAAGTGTCTCTGAGACGGGGTTCCTGTAATCTCTGACTCTCTCTCCCACATACTGTTGGATAAGAAAAACGTTCGCACCGGACGCCTGGATGATTCCTCCGTCGTCTCGCAACCCGCAGGAAGCCAGGTTGCGAGCGGATTTATTATATTCTGCATCTTAATTTTCAACCAATTAATATTATTATTTTTAAGAGATTAAATTCGTCCACATCTAGAACTAGTAATCAAAAAACCCAAATAAGAAGAAAAACACAAAATGAACAAAAAAAAAAAAAAAGAAATAAAATACATAATATCACATTTTCGCCACCCTAGAACATAATATTCATATGTATGACTACAACAGAAGCACTAGCTCACCTTTGAATAATATTAATTTTGAGATATCTCGAGCTCCCGTTTCCCGTATATGGGCGTAAGTTATAACTTTTATTCTATATCATATATAACTATATAATATATATAATATTTATATTAAATTCTAATATTATATATACATTAAATATATTATATATATATCATATATAATTATATATAATATATATATATATTAATAATAATAATTAATATATATATAAATACATATATATAATATAACTACATAATATATATATTATACAAACCTAATAATAGAAAAAGAGGGTAAAAAAAAATAATACAGATTGTTATAAAAGTAATATGAAGAAGAGTATTATTTCATAATTTAAATATAAGAAATTTAAATGCCTAGATAATAATACATAGAATATGCTGTTGAAATAACTACCCTCCCTTGGTAGAGATAAAAACTTATTTAACCTAGACATATAATATCTAATATAAATACTTAATATAATATATGTTAAATATATACATATAATAATAATATATATGTAATAATCAATATTATACGCAAAGAACATATTATAAACATAAAAATTATGAGAAATCAATAAATAATATGATATAATTTTATAATTATACTTAAATATACCCTAAAACCTGAGAAAAAGCTTCTCATTCACAATATGCGCAAAATATTAATAATATATAATGAATTATTATTGAGCAACGATGGTATATCTTTAACATATCAATATAAATTAATATATAATATATTATATAATATATATATATATTATATATATATAATATATATATAATAATAATATTATAATATTAATAATTAATATTATATGTTAAAGTTTCTTTTTGTATATTAATTAATATATAATAATAGAGAGAGATGAGAGATAAGAGTTAAGAGAGTAATAAGAGTAGAGGTAGAGAGAAGAGAGAGAGAAGAGAGAGAAGAGAGAGAGAAGAGAGAGAGAGAGAAGAGAGAGATGAAAGAAAGAGAGAGATTTATTTTAAATACACTAATTAAGACTTGATAATATTAACTACCGATATTCGATAACAATATTAAAAATAATATTCCATATAATATATAAAAAGAATAAACAAAAATAATAAAAGTGCATCATTGTAAAACATCTCTTTCATTCTAAAAATATGGCAAAGCTGAAAAATTAAATCGGCCTATGCCTACTATCAATCATTCTCTATGGAAAAACATTACGCCACATTGAGCATTTTTTTTATGAGATCATCTTATACAAGTCAGTAAATTATTAATTATTGTTCGAATATTCCACAATATATCACTATACCTGGGTTTCTTCTTCCAACTCAAATATATTAATATGACACAAACGCTCAATTACTCCCGTTTTCATTAAAGTCATCTACACGAGTACATAAACAGCATATGCGACTTCCACACTATATAGGTAAGATCGAATTTCAACACCGCATAAAAAGGATAATAATAAACAATTCATAAATTTAATTATTCTTCACTCATTTTATCTTTGTTTAAACATATTTTAATCAGATTAAAGATAAAAATTTTCAGCGCGCCTAAATACACAAGTTGAGAAAATTTAATCATATCGTCCCCGCGTGATATCTTGTACAACAAGTTTTTTTAAACCTGTCACCTTACAGCAGTCATGGTAAGAGAGAGATGAGTATTCTCCAAAATTTTAATCTATAATAAAACTCTTGAACCAGAAATCGCAACCTGATTTATCTCGCAAGTATAAGAGTTTGCGTGGTATTTTTTCGATAAGAAAATCCGTCAAGTGAGAATCTTGCCAAATACATCTTTATAATACGAGTTCTATCATCTGAGAGAGATATTAAATAAACTACAAATGCCAGTTCTGTTTGCATTGATATATAAATTTTAAAAAAGTCAATATTATGGCAAACAAATTGGGGCCTAATTCGTTTAATGAGTATAGAATTAGTATCAAGTATATGAGACGTATCACATACTATATTCTGAACTTCAGTTTGTAAAATGATTATATTAGTTATATATATATATAATCAATATATATAGAAGTCACATTAGTAGTAGTAGTATAATTTATAATTATGCTAAGGTAATTGTAATATAAAAGTTATATTGTAAATATTAATAATTACTACAAACCAACATTACTATAACTTTCGATATATATTATTTATTACTCAGAAATCCTATCCATCCGGACAAGACCGAAATCACACCCCAGTTATAATAAATGCTTTGAGTTAAGGTATAGGAATAGGATGATAGAGTACGAGTATTAATAAGTACTTAAGAAATGTTTAGTCCGTAAAGTCTTAAAGTACTTATATATACTACTCATACGTATTATACTAAGTAGTATCTAATGTATGAATAAACCTTGTAAGTTTACAATATAGAGATCAATAAGAAGCACATAGAATATATATCATAATATCTATAAAGTTTTCATGGGAGCCACCTTCTAGAATAGAAAGGTGAATCAAGATCGAAAATCAAATGAGAAATACACTTACTGCTGTAAAAATACTACCTTCAACTATATAGAATTTTTTCCGAAGATGAGGAACATGGCGCACAGATGTATAAACAAATGTATTAACCTGGAGTAGAATGATATGAATATACCCTGCTAAAGTATCTGAGCATAGACATAAAATAAACTCCATCAATATGGAACGAGAGACACACTCAGAGAGAATTCAAGAAATAAAAGCATGAAGACAAAGGCTAGCTAAATAAACAAAATTAGTTACAACCCACGCGAATGTCAATAGTTCGAATCATTTCAAAACAATAGAGCGAGTAAGCCAATTTTGATAAGCAAGAATTGACATTCTTAAAATTAAATAATTGGGTGATAATCTATCCCTTTAAAATTATTTTCTTTTAACGCTTTTCGCAACGAAACAACACTAGATATAGAAGTAATAATGAGGTAGCGCTATAATTTTGGATACTATTTCCCGAGAGAGTAACCAGACAGGCATCATTGATGTAAATCATTGATATTGATATACGAACTCTAATAGAGTTCTGTGCATATTAGAGCATCGATAGACACTGGAAAAAAAGCTTAGTTAATTGCGATCTTTCTCTATATTATATATCTTCTATTCTATATTTATTATATTGAATATCTTTTAGCGTAATCATTACTGCATAATATAGTTTTAATATTATTTCTCCAATATAGCGTTTTTACCCTTACGGACTGTAACAATTAATTAGCGTCTAGGGATCATTAAAGAACTAATCTCTATTTGTCGAAGTATTGAGAAGCCTTTTGTATTAATAGATCAGTGTGCGATGAGTTAATCCATTATTTTTATCAATTGAACTCTATTGCCGATACATTGAATTATATATATTACAAACAGCTATATATATTAATTGTTTATTAAATTGAATATTCAGTTCATTTTTATAAAAATACTTTAATTATTTGAAAATTACTAATACTCATATTTTTTTTTTATTCCTATTAATATTTCAATTAGAGAGACAAATTATATCACTTTACACAGAAAAGGTTATTAAGAGATTATTTTTGAAATTAAATTATAAGTGAGTAATACCATTGATTATAAGCCAGATGAAACGAAGAATAATAATGTTCCTTCATACCCGTGAAACCCTACGGAGTGGGGTAATGAATATTTAATATATTAACTTTGCACAACCCTAATCTATTTAACGTATGTTTAATATTTAAGTTTTACATTAACACTATATATACGTATATAAAGAAATATTTGAAAATTACAACTCAAAAGAAAGTAATAAATACGGAAATATTTAAAATGTATAAGCCATTACTACTACTTCATACCACATCCCAGATTAGAAAGGGATAATTAAGTGAGTGATGATACGATTAACTATATATAATAAGGAACAGTTTATCTAATAATAAGTATTATCCAATATTATATGAAGTGAGAAGAAAAATCTCAATAGAAATTTTCTGTAAATAGAAAAGTTAAAAAACATAGTTTATAAAGTTTTTCACTATTTATCTCTACAAATATAAGAAAGTTATTCAATTTAAAGAATTGTAAGAAACCATTAAGTAAAATAATTGAGTCTTATATTATTGCAAATTAAAGTAAAAGCATACTAAATATTATTATTTTAATCCTAAATCAAAATCAGGATGGAGTATAATTTTGCGCCCTCGTTTAAGGATCCGTATTAGGAGTGATACACTAATAATCGAGAAAGAGAATATATTAATAGGATCTATTAAAATGATGTGGCATCATACATAAAAGGAAGATCGCATAAAAAAAATAGTGAGAGTAGTAGGAAAATAGACCTAAAAAATTGGAGATTTTTGAGTATGTTTGATCCCCTCAAATCATCTATTGATTGTGTCAAAGTAGAGAGAGAATTAGTATTATGTTAATCTATTACCAATTGTTACATCTTAAAACCTTATATATATACAGGAGAATTTTAACCATTATAACTAATTAGTATCAGTATATAACAATACTGCTTATTTGTTATCTATGTAAAGAATATGACAATCATCATCCATAGCTAGTTCCTAAACATAAGAACGAAGTAAAAATTTTCCACCGTGAGACTCGACAACCATACAACGTTTCTATGAGGTAAAGTATTATTAAATAAAATAGGATAGAAAAAGTATAAATATATTACCAGGGATACAATAATATCACACTATGAAGAAATGAGAAAAGCTGCGAGTATTTTGTTAAGGGTGCAATAAATGCCCCAGTAAAAAGTAAGTGTAAAGTAAGGCCTCATACCGAGGGAAGTAACTGAGAAAGAGTTGCTATTCCATTGAGAGAATGAGCTAACAGCTATAGTAGTAGTTTGAGTAGTGATTGTAGTTTTATAGACAGAATGATAAAGTTCCTATGTTAGGTGATTTAAAACACGAGGCGAGGAGATGTAAATATGCAACAAGACAATAGAAACATGACCACGTGATATTAATAAGCGCTCTTTTGGAGTACAAAATTCCATTATGCGCATATTATATATCTAAAGAATAGGGAAAATGATAGTGTTAGAAAATAGTTCCATGCGTCACGTGCACAAGTAGAAGAAGTTGATAACCAGGAGGTAAAATAACATTCTCTATCAGAAATACGTAGCACAACAGTACTAGAAGAAATATAACTGGTTAGTTCAGAGAAGTGAGACAGAGATTTAATGGCTCTGCTTGTCAAAGTAAAATTGGTGTAAAAACAGCTTTCAACACTATAAATATAGCATGGCTTGCTAAATTTTGAAACTTAACCAGTGTTTGTATAATGATAGATATACTTCTATTATGTGATCACAGAAAATGGGTATATCAAATCCATAGTTTAATAAGATGCACAGATACACGTGAGGAAGTGGATTAACTAATGATTGAAAATGCTAACAAATAGTGTACAGAGCGTTAACACAAAGTTGAGAAGCTTGGAAAATGGAAGAATATTCCCAAGTAGAATACGAAAGAATTTTTTTACAGAAAATTGGGGAAGTGGGAAGAAAAGAGAGAAAGAAGTAGTTCAAGTGGGAATGGAAATTTTTTGGATGAATCTTAGTAACAAAAAGTGGTGTGAAAAGCATCGATGGAAAAGTAGAAGAAAGAGTAGGAAATGGTGGAGTGAAGAATTGGATTCCACTTGAATTTTTTGCAAGATTTTTCGTTAAAAACCATTGGTAGCTATCAACCTTAGCAACATTGACTATCGGGAAGACCGCTACAGTCCATGAAGCAGCCGCTCAACCCACGAACTCGCACGGCTTTACTTGCACTTAATATCCGTTACAATCATCGTAGTCAGTTACTCCAATAACTTGCACCACTGCTGTCCGATCCCCATGAGCCGCCCACGGTTTAATCAAAATATAGCCATCTCGTTTACATTAAGCGTAAAGGAAAACTTAAACCCAAGGAGCTAAGCAAAAGCGAAGCATGATTACTAGTCAAGCATTGAGGAAAGTAGATAAGTCAACAATCCTGAAAGGGAAAACCATATACAATAAAATAATGAATATTTTATTATATAATGCAACTAATCGGAAGATAAGAAACAGATTTTCAAGGATGACCTCGAAATAATATCGTAAAACTTAGCTTTAATTTCATATTTTCCTATCTTTCTTTTATCTTTCATTTTTATTACTATTTTCTTCATTTTGTAAAAATAAGTAATAGATCACACATATACAAAGTAATAAAATACGAAACTACTAAGTCAGTATACAGTAAACATATAATATTGTTAGAGTGATATAAGAAAATGGATATTGTTCTTTATGGGCTATGTGGGTAAGAGCAGTAGTAGGAATCTATAATCTGGGAAAGAGATTCTTAAACTGGTAACTTTACTAAAAGATCGACATCTTGCGCGTAATCACACGAAGTTCTACGTACTTATTTTCTTAATACAACTATCAAATCGCCTGCGTAACACACACGATGACATTGATTCTCCTAAAAATTCTAGGTTATTTACAAAATTTACACCGATTCTATTACTTCAAGAACGCGTGACGCAAAGCTGAGGTGAACACTGTCATTATATTGGTCTCTTTGGGTCATAATATATATTTTGTTGATATTGTATAGATTGAGGCTGGTTTAGGTTTCTTGGTTTAGGAATAAGCTCAGTGCGCCAAACATCCGTACTAATGGTGGTACGGATGACCAGTAATAAGGTAGTAGAAGGTGAGGTACATTATTAGGAAGAAGAGTGTTGCTACATCGTATAACGAGTAGAATGGAAGTGTAAAATATTTGCTACCCGGATATACACTTCTTTGAGAATAGTATGTAGTATGAGTAACGAACACACAGTGACTTTGGCGAAAGCTTCGGAGTAAGTTTGGTTAAGCTTAGCGTGTCAATTTCAGGAGACATATCTCTTTGACTTTACAAAGCAATGAAGGAGAATTTCCCTTGAACTTAAGAGTTAAGGCAGGAACTGAAACCATCCAACGGGAATTCGTTAAATATACATCGAAACCGCATCTACGACACCGCGAGCGACTTCAAGGATCTGGAGGAGTCCAGGATAATAGTACTGTGCACACTGAATGGAAGAAGAAGGATGATCAGGAATCAGCTGGCAGGCAGAGCTGACCACTCGCTCGCATGACTGCAATCTTCATTGAGAATTGCACGAGGACCTCTACAATTGTGGAATTGAGACGTAGCAAGGATCTATCGTCTATTCATACTTTGAATCAAAAGTCTATCCTTAGAGAAGAAGGAGAGATTGCATATTCTAGGTATTCATGCATAATACTAATAGGACTTACTAACACCCTTGTTTTGGTCGGGAAGAGCGCAGGACACTCTATCGGGTATTAAAACGTCTAAAAAAAGAGAAACTAGCTAGAACTCTGAACCCACCACAAAATTAGCTTGAGAAAAATAATAAGCTTCGGTGAGCTATAAGAAAATTCTTCCGTAAGAATAGTCGTTTAAATATGGATAAATACTTCCATTAGGATCTCGTGCCAAGATGATCAATGGAACCCTTTGTTGCTTTTGTGAGAGAGTATGATGAACTGTCTTTGAGAAGAATCTTACCGATGAGTATGCTTCCGGGAAATGAAGGTGTAACATTCTTTGATGTTGCTCGTCCTCCGGTATTTGTGTTGTTGTATCAGCGATAGCCGTTGTGACCTGGTGATGTTGCTAACTCGGAGTTGTTGTTTGCAATGGTTGGTGTTTCTTGAAACTCTTAGTTTTGTTGTTCGCACGATGTCGTGGCCGAATTGTTGTTGTACAGCTTGTCCGGGTGGCAATCACTAGTTGCAGATCATTGCTCACATCAATCAATCGTTTTTCTGAAGAGAACAGAAGATGGCTCCCCCACTCGACCAAAGACGACCACTAGGCGGAGGTTGCGGAGGCGGCTGCGAAAAACTACGCTGGACAGTCTTTCGGGGCCAATCGGAGATTCCTTACTTGTTAATAGATTGCCACTGGACGACAAGATTATGTCCACTTTCTTTAACAATTTGCAGGGAAGACATTTTAAATTACAACATATTCAAATTCTTTATTTTGTAACAAGATCATCTGAGAAGTATATTTGTTAAAATTTAAAGACATTTTACTACCAAGTAAGGGACCGACCTGATTTCTTGAACAGTTCAGAGATAATGGTGAGTTTACAGCAAAGTATAGTAAACGTAATCCGCAACACGTATAGGACGTATATGAGACCTTAAGTGTTGTTTACTATTGCTTTCAATGTTTCTTTTTCCAATTTTTGTCGAGCCAATTCCGACGGATGCGGCAGCTCTTTCAGCCCCTTATCCGCGTTAAATTAATCATATAGATGACCTTTAAAGCTGTGCTTTTTCTTAATCAAAGAGACGATAAACAAAGTCCGGAAGGTCGTAGGGTAGCCTACGAAACATAAAAATCGTAATCTAGAAAAGTGCTGCATTGCTCTGTAAAAAGATGTAAAGTTAGCAATTTAAAAAATTTTGCGCAACTAAAACCAATGTATTTTCCCCATCATCGTGCTTGTTTTATCTTGGGGGGAAAAAACAAAAAATTTATTTGAACACTTGTTAAGAAAAAAGGCAAAAAGTTCTTTTTCCCCCCCCCCCCCCTCAAATAACTCTATTTTCTCCTTCCACAAGACAGTTTGCTTCTGCGATTCTGATCGGCGAATTGTGTGGATTTTAATATCCATGTACTTTGCAACTTCGTTGAAAAACTCTACTGAACTTCCAACTCGGTCTTTATAAACTAGGATTTCCGTGAAACGGAATGATATGTTGTTAAGACCTATTTAGGAGGTTTTCATGCAATACTTACCACTCTAGATGCTAAACAGGCATAATCCGCAGTGCGATAGCATTCCCTAAAATATCATCAGATGTCACTTAGCGCCTGTACCTTACACTTCGAAGTCGGTCTGTGTCTAATGCACTCTAGAAAAGGATAGAAGTAAAGGATAGGACTTATAGCAACAGATGTGGTTTTCGAACCTTTTTACTCAAGACAAGAAGTAACATTGTTTACAGAAGAAAGAACCAAAAGCTAGCCTATGCGAGGAAGGTAATTTTAATCCCTTATAGATACTTTCCGGCGTTCCAGCAAACCGAGGCAATGTACGGCCAGAAAGGTATCTATGGATTCACAAAGATATAAATAATTGAGAGAATCACGATTTTAACAATATTTGCTTTTGGGATAAACCTTCAATAAAGAAACCTTTAAACATAAGATGTTCGGAAGGACAACTTGTCCCGGGTTAGGAGAGAGTCTTCAATATTGTTGATCAATTTCCGATAACTAAGACACGTACGCTGTTACATGAACAGCAACATCATCACCCGTAAACGGTGTTACTCTCCAGTGCAAGAAAAGCTATTGGAACAGGATTGTGAACAAGAGCTATATACAGGCCTCTTCTGAATTATTCTGAACACTCTTACAACCGAATGACATAATTATTATGACAAAGTCTCTTCATATAGACGGAAAAAGTGTCCATTCAGCAACAATGGGTGACGACTAAGATAATCCCGATAACTAGTTCAGTTTTACCTCATAATCGAAAATTATCTCTGTTGAAAGACTGAATTTGACTGATCCTACTGTCTAGACGACCAGACTAATTGTTCGTCAAAAAGATTACTAAATTCGGAATGAATCCCGGTAATTTTAAGATGATACACCAAATACGATAGTCCTAAGAAATTTGGTTAGAGCTGACTATGCGCCAACGTTTCTTCCGGTGCGTGACTATATCTTAAATCTTCAGCTTTACTTACAATTTTGGGAAGTGACAAGCAAGGGGTTTTCCTTCCCATTTCATCCACAGCGAGCTACCATACCGCGCCTTACACCGAATCGATCAACTCACTGCTCAAAACTGAACGGTTTAGATGTATCAGTGAAAAAGGCTGGATCTAAACAGTAAATAACTTCTTTAAGAGTCTACAGCAAACTCGAGTTTCGATTGCCACAGCAAATGAAATATTCTTCTTTAGGAGTCAAGTAACAGTGCACAATAAAGAATAATTTCGAGAATCATTGTCATCATTTAATCCTCCTAGCTTTTTAGTCTGCACACATCTGAGAATTTTAAATCCTTTAATTGCTTCCAATTTGACTGGATCAGGGGAGACCCTTCTCGCTGATTTTAAACCCTAAGAAAGTGACACTACTATTTTAAGAAGAATACACTTTTCAAGCTTATTTTCAGTCTTGATCAGAGTTTATAAAAGCTTTGTAAATTTAATATATGTGAAAGAAATGTTCTTTTACCTGAAAATAAGAATATCGTCAATAAAAAGTAAACAAACTACGCCTAGCAACCGGAGAGTGCCATTTCCATTGTACGGCTAAAAATGACGAGTAATTGCGCGCCCTTGAGGCACTCACGCGCATTTGTAAGTGCCTCGAGAAGTGGAGAAGCTATGTAGGGACGCAGACTTGTTCGATACCATTGTGAAAACCCTAGAAGCAAGTTCGATCAGAGACTAATACACCGCTACCCTAATAACGGGACAGAGGCATCAAGCTATACTTAGGCACGATACTGTCCTTGGGACCGTGAGCGCGTTCAACTTTCGGTAATACTACTACTACTCTCATTTTACCACCATTCTTTAATTTCAAAAAGAAGTAAAGAGAATTTATTAGAGAATACTTAGTTCTATGTCATCTTTTTTCCAAGCAATCCTCTACCCACTCGTCTATTTCTTCCATATATTTATGCGGGAGACGATATGGACGGGTGTAGACATAATCCGGACTGACCTCCATGAGTTTGATAGAAAATTTGTTTAAAGGACAGATGCCAACTCAAATGCTAAAGCAATAGTGTTTCTATTTTTAACTAAGAAAGAAAGCATGTCTTCAAGTTGTGAAGGATTATTTAAAACATATTTGTTTGAATCTTTACTGGATTCAGAGAGTAAAATTTCTCTGTAAACTTCCCGGATTTGTGCATCGGAAAAACCCTTAGAAACAGTGACAGTGTTAATGTCGTATGGTTCTGTGGTTTTGTAAAGGAGTGGAGAAGCTGTAGTAAGTAGGCAGTGATTGTCGAAAGTAACTGTATCTGCACCAAACTGATTAGTTTAACAAATATCATTTACACAATTAATAAGAGTGTTTCCAAAGAAAAGTGTGCCTGTAGAAAGATAAATCACTTTTGCTGTCGGTAATATTGCTTAAATTCTCCTGGGGAGAGACACCAATGTATTGGACTGTAACAGAAACAGAATAATATACCTGTGGAATTGGAAGGTAATAATTTCTAATCCGAAATTGTATACACATTATATACGAAACAGAGAGTCGTCTTATGCAAATTCCAGGACCTTTCGACAATTTCTCCGAGTAAGCATCTTCACTGGTGTTGCACGAGGAGAAAGAATTTAATATTCTATCGGTTGACTCAAGTAATATCCGCGTCCTCTGTCGGGTGCGACGGAGACTAAGAGGATTAAATGTATTAATCTCTTAAAGCATTTAAGGAATCGTATTAAAGGATAAAGAATATGTGAGTAGGATTCAGAAGGTGTTTAGAAGTTTTTATATGAATAGGCTTACTTACCTCTTCTTGTGAAAGTTATCTCGCTTATTATTATTTGTACTTGACCCAAAAAAAGTTATTGTAACCATATCTTGTGCCAACTTGGAATGAATCCCTTTCCATTCTGTCATATATCATTTCATCCGAAAGAGATTAATAAATAATATGATTTCCAAAAAGGAACTACAGAACGACACCGACTCTCTGGAGAGTTAAACTGCTCATTAATTTTAATTGTTGATGTCTGCCAAGATTCCGAACAGTATTTAGGATAGCTGACAGACGATCAATAAATTAGAGGAAGTGTGCTTCTCTGAAAGTACACCTTGTGTTTTCTATTAGGCATTGCAAGTGTTGTAGACGGTAATGCACTGCGGTGCTCATTGTTTAAATTTACTTTCGGATAAATTAAATTGAGACTTAATTAAGGTAATGAAGTGCATTTGGGGTGCACCGACCTAAAATGGCTCGTGGTGATGTACTATTTTTGGAGCCTTAACACTGGGATGCCCTAGGGTGCCAAGGGGTGCCCTGATTATTTAAGAAAATCAAATTTTGAAGCTTTTCACCATGGTCCCTGGGGTGCCAGGGTGCATGGGTGTTACTGAGAAAATCAAATTTGAGCTTACACTCAGGGTGTCCACTGGGGTGCCATGTGGTGTGTCATGTGCTGCTACTGGAGGTGCAAGTAAGCAATTTTACCTTTTATCGCAACTTAGTGTGCACAGGGCCTGCGTGTTTGCACTGGGGGCACGTCGCGGTGGCCCTAACCGCCGAAAATTGTTTCTTTTGGTATTTAACCGTATGGTAATGTATCAGATGCGAAAAATTCATCCTTAATTTTATGATTTTTGCACTATTATGTGAATAATGCTACTGGGCAAGCTATTTCTGAAATAGATACCTTACCTGATTCCAATGAGAATATGTACGTCGAGCTGATTACCGCTTATGGGGAGACACACCGGTGCTCCGCATAAATACTAAATGAAAACTAGTTTCACCTGGATATCACGTAGCCTTTTGGCTTACTGAAGAAGTAATTGCGTATTACAAGACGGAGAGCTCTGTATAAATAGGCGTCGCATATTGCCGCTCAATTCGAGACTGCGGTGCTCGGTGTTGCGAAAATGCGGAGCTTCGGCTATAGTCACCACTTGGTGATATAGGCGAAGGAGGATAAACCCTATTTGGAGGAGCTACTGCGGTGCTTTGTCCAAATCCAAAATGACCGAAATTCGATACACAATTAGTTAGGTTTTCTCCGTACTCCCCCATGGTGGGAGCAGATTAGTCAAGCAGCCTCCGGAGGAGCATACGATTGTCGACGGCAGCCTCATTTAGAGGAGCGAACCATATTCCGTCGAGCATCCCCGTTATTAAGAGGAGCGAATATCAATTTCGTCGACAGCCTCCATTTATTAAGCAGAGCGATCAATAGCTCGAGCAGCCTCCATTATATAGAGGATCGATACAAAATTAGAACTTACATTATTCAAATGTGTCTAAGTCTTATCCGGGGATCGTAGACTAAGCTTGACTACTAAGACTCTTATACCTGTACCGCTACTATACCCTTCGTGGTGAGGAAACTTTGCGAAATGTTTAAGGAGAGGAGCAACCTCTTCGTGCTCTTTGTACCCTTTTCCCTTATAATTTTAACGAATCTCCTTAGTTCCACCATTACCATCGGCAAAATATACACTGTCACTGCTTCTAAGGGTCTTTCCGATGCACAAATCCGGGAACAGGGCATAATTCGCGACGAGTAGTCATCCTTAAATACTAGGATGCTACTTAGCGCCTGTAACTTACACTTCTGAAGTCGACCTATTGTCGTCTAGATGCCACCTAGAAAACGGATAGACGTTAAAGGAATACGGAGTTATAGCAACAGCATGTGGTTTTCGACCTTTTTTACTTCACAAGAAGTACATTTTACAGAAGAAAGAAAACAAAAGTAGCTACCTGCAAGGGTCGCCATTTTAAGAACCTTTGTAATACTACATATTGAAGCCTTGTTATACGAGTAGTACTGGTAGTTTCACTTCTTAAGCATTTTATTCGTAATCCAATCACTCAATTTGTTGAAAAATAAAACTCTTGTAGAGATAAACTTTTACTGACAATTTAATATTATAACTTAAAACTATGTTTAAACTAATAAGGCGTGTGAAGTTAAGAAGCAAATAATAATAATAATGAGAAACAATTAATAAATGAGATTTTAATCCTAAAATACTAAAACACCGAAGGTGTACTTAAATTTGAATCACATGCTGCAAAATACATATAAGATTCTAAATTGCAGCCTGTAACGTGCTTACAGATAAATATCATATATACCCCCCCTATATAATAGAATAATAATATTAATATAAATAATATTATATATAAGAGGATGTAGATCAACAGGAGCGATACAACGATAATTATAGATATTCAGATATGCAAGAAAACACACACACAACTATATATAAATTTACTATATATATATACTATATCCTATATATAATAACGAGAATGATAATATAAATATAATAAATATATAATACCATCTATATTTCTATATAAACGGGAGTATTTAAATAATAACACATTCAATACACAAGATGGAGAGAGTAGTATAACGAAATTACCAATTGAGCTAAAGCACACGCACACGGAACGAATGATAAGAACACAACGTACGTGCTAAAAGAGTGACAGAAGAAACACACAACGAAACGTAATAAAAGACTCGCAACTACACACAGAAGACATACGCAAGTGATATTCATCATGAGACCTGACACAATTTAGAGAGAGAGATCGCACGACTTTTAAGCAAAGCGTGACAAAACAACACACACAGTTTATAATATCGAGGAGATCGATCAACACGAGATAATCTAAAAATTGCACAAATTAATTGGATACTTATTAAGGTTAGTCTTTACTTATTATTAAACAGGTTATAATAAGGATTAATTATAAATTAAAAAAAACTTTCACTTCAAATTCACCTCAGATTGTCTCTAAGCTCGATCTCTTTTCCCATTCTTCGAAGTTTTCAAATCTATACATTTTAAGGCATAGTATGGTGTGAGAGTGCTCTGGGAAAAACCTTGCTCTGAAGATTTAGATAGAGCTAGATTCTCTATTTGTAGTTTTAGTATATATATAATATTATATATATATATATATATATAATTAATATAAATATAATATATATATATATAATATAATATATATAATCTTATATATATATATATAATAATAATATATAATATAATTATATAATTATATATAGATAAGTAATATTATATATACTATATATATATATATAATATATATTATATATATATATATGATAATATATAATATCTATTAATAATATATCTTATATATATATTATATATATAATATATATATATATACAGAGCGACAGGGCTAGCCTTCAACCGAGTTTAAGAAAGATACGTTCAACATTTTTATATCTGAGATTTATAAAATTCTCTTTCTTTTCATGCAGTAAGTTGATCACAATAGATAAAATAATTCCCTTAATAATATGCCCTAACTCTCCCTAAACAATGAGGAATAATCGCTATAATAACCGCTTTTAATCCTTGTAAATGTGGCTGTTAGTGCTCAAAGCGAAGACGGATATCGGTTTGTGTGAATTATTTCTAAATTTCAGCATTTCTAATATATAAATTGTTTTCAACTCTAAAAATAAATAAAAAATTTATAAGGACAATATGTATAATATATAAAAATATTAAAAATTAATAAAAATACTTAAATAATAAGTAAATAAATACTTTAAAGACAATACTTAATCACTAAAATTAATTTCAAATTAAGAAAACTTGTAGAATAGCATAATCAGTGTCATATTATATATAATATAATATTATATAATATATATATATATATTATATATATATTATTATAATATTAATATAATATAAAAAAATATATAAATAATATTATAATATAATATATAGTGAAAATTGAGAATAACACAGATACTCTCTAAACTAAGATAGTACAAGAAAACTGATAACATATGGAATCAGCGTAAGAAACTTGTATGGCAAATAAACTTTTTTTTTTCTTAAATATCTCCAAAACTACTATAGGTACAAGAAAACTATAAACATATATCTGCATTAAAAATCTTGTATGAAAAAAAGATTTTTTTTTAACTAAAATAAAACCCTAGGGTAAAACCGCAAAGATCGCAAGAGTGGTCTTCGGCTCCTGGGAGAAGGGGAATTCGTCCCAATCGGTCCTATCCGTCGCTCGAGCCCCTAAAAAAATAAAAATTTCATACGCTATTCCAAATATATTGCATATAAAAAAATCCTTATTTTTATACAAACAATTCATACGCTGATTCCAAATATGTTAATAGTTTTCTAGTACCTAATCTTAGTTTGAAGATATAAAAAAAAAAAAAATCATTTTCCAAACAAATTTCATAGCGTTTCCATATATGTAATTAGTTTCTTGTACCATTATCTTAGTTTTAGAGATATCATGCGGGTACTGTTCTTTAGTTTGGCCTTTATATTATATATATTATCTATATAATTATATATATATATATATATATAATATATATATGTATATATATATATAATATATATTATATATATATATTATATATATATACATTATATAAATATAATGTGTAAGAGGTGGACAACTGACGGCCAAGGTCACGGCCAGAATGTTGAAAAGCAATGTTGCAAATGTTGCAAGCACATTTTGCAACATTGGTTTTCAAGGTTGACGTGTCAAGGTTAGGGTTTCAAAGGTCGGTGAGACCGTTTACTGGAAGACCGACTTCCGAAGTTCTGAGCCTGAACTCAAGGATTTTACCCAAAGTGGGGCGGAGCCCTCAAAAGGGCTTTTGGTTCCTAGAATGTTTTAAATGATTGGTAGACATTGTATGATTCCAATGATTTATCGTGATCGATTACCCCTAAATCGATCTTAAATCGTCTTTCTACGTCTCTGTTTGAATAACAAAAAAACATAAATGAAAGAAATAATTACTATATATTAACATTTATTGAATTCTTGTAGTATTCCACCATTTTGAGCTCATCCCGCTTTCGATATGAGAATAGATTATATGTGTCTGAAACTGGAATATAATGATATATGGTCGTAAGGCGAATCCGCGTGTAATTTTCAAGTCGTAAGACTTAATAAAAGGGGGTCGCCCCGAGAGCGAAGGTGAAATATAACGCTACGTCCCTTGTGTGTATTGTATTGGGTGGCAACAGATTAGCTTCAACGATTTCCCATCGAGCAGGTAGTCCAAGACGATTTGAGGTACCGTATCACCCCTAAGGGGGTGTTGCCCCCTTACGCTCCAAGTCAAATACGTCCTTATAATCCACGTTAAGTCTTACATGAATGAATTTGATGGATTATATGATGACGCAATCTCGTCGGAGACGAGATTACTCCCCCGTGCCCCCCGTAAGGGGGGACGCTGCCCACAAAAAATTAAAATGATCGTAATAAAAGACTGAAACTCGGAGAAAGTTGAAGCGAGATGGAAGCGGAGCGATCGAGTCGGAGTTGGTTCGGTTCGAGTCAGGCCCCGGCCGAGGAGGTCCTCCTGAAAAAAAAGAAGAAGAAATGCATGGAATGCAAAACAGAGGAAGCAGAAGAAGAAAGGAGGATGAAGGAAGAAGAATGAGAAGGAGTAATGATCGATTCGGAATCGAATCCAGACCCCCGGGGGGTCCCCTATGAAAAAAGAAAAAAAATTGCATGGATGCATCAACGTTACAGAAAAGAAGACGAAAGACAAAGACGGAAGGAGGAAGGAGGAAGAAAAAAGGAAAAAGGAGGAAGAAAAATAGGAAGAATCAAATTGGATAGTGGCCCGGGCTGGAGCCGGTGCGCGATTAATAAACAGTCGTATAACAACAATGTTGTGTCCTTATATGTTATCGAGGCGTAGAGTTCGAATATTAGGTTATAATCCGTATAGGTGTCTAGACCCCATTAAGGGTCCGACTGAAAAAGGCACAGAGTGCAAAACAAAGATGAAGAAAGAAAGGATGAAAGATGAATAAGGAGGGAAGAATGAAGAAGGAGTCGGACTGAGGAGTAAGAGTTGACAGATGCACCGGTGTTGGCTTCGGTGCGGTGCCGAGTTATTAAATATTGTGTAATGATACAATATTGGTGCTTATATATGTTATCCGGTCTGTAGATTTCGAAAATAATGTTTCACATACACAAGAAATAAAAAATAAATAAATAAATAAATAAATAAATAAATTCTTCTTCTTTTTTATGTTTTTATACTTCAAATTTTACGTTTTTACATACCCAAAGATCTCCTTCAACAACAACAACGG
>JABUQX010018983.1:0-10000 GCA_015478945.1 Trachelipus rathkii
TATATATATATAGCAGTATATATATATATATAAATATATATAACAACTCCTGTGAAGGGCTTTCGCCCTGTTAGTTGGTCCAGCATCTTCTTTTTCTGAAACTCCTAACCCTAGAGCATTTTAGAAAACCATTTCTTTTCGCAATTGTTTCCGATGCCAGTCCTCTGGTTAATACTCTCAGGTAGGGAATTTCATTAAAACTAGCATCTTCTTTCATTAGGCTTCAAAACTCGTTCACCCAGAGGTCTCCAGAGGATCATGCTTCTAGACGCATAATATTCTTAACACTGGTCCAAGAGCAATACAAGCAAAGCAGAAAGGACAGGTTGCTAGCTCTGTCGCCGTTAACCATGCCAGAAGAAAATCACATGTCCTGACAGCTACGAAACTTCTAACCTTCTTTATATATATATATATATATATATATATATATATATATATATATATATATATATATATATATATATATATATATATATATATATATATATATATTTATATATATATATATATATATATATATATATGAAGTACTTATGGCTAAGACTCTAAAATCCTCATCCTCAATCCGCGGATAGTGATTTTTACTATACGCATGCGCGGATAGTGATTTTTACTATCCGCATCCGCGGATAATCAAAAATCACCATCCGCTACATCTAGAGTAAAGACAGAAAGATGCAGGCGCAGTGCAATACATGACAAACAAATATATATCAGTTTCGGAAACAAATGTATAACCAATTATTATGCAAATTATTTTTATTTTCACTATAAAACAGCCATTTTAAAATTAACAGTTTAATACTTTCAGTTTCAATAATAATAATAATAATAATAATAATAATAATAATAATAATAATAATAATAATAATAATAATAATAATAATAATAATAATAATAATAATAATAATAATAATAATAATAATAATAATAATAATAGTTCTATAAATTTTCGACTCCGACTCCGACTCCTCTTACACAGGAATTTTCGACTCCGACTCCGACTCCGACTCCACTTGCACAGAATTTTCGACTCCGACCCGACTCCGACTCCTGGAAAATTGCACGAAGCTAGTACCCGACCCACGACCCGACTCCGACTCCGCAGCCCTGGCAACAACCCCACCTTGAATAGAGCTTCGCCCGTGAGTGGTGGTGACAACTGTAAAAAAATAAATAAAAAATAAAATAAAATAAAAATAGAATCTATAGCATAGCAGAGGTAATACAACGTAGGATGCAATAAATATGGTCTATCTGATAAATAACGAAATTATGGTGAAGTAGCAGCGTTAGTATAAGTAGTATTTACTACAAGGTTATATAAGGTTGTTATGTTATTTCATGTATATATATAAATATGTTATAGATGTAGAAGTTGTTAGTTACATATATATATCGTCCCTATATATATATATATATATATATATATATATATATATGTTAAGCATATATATATAAGAAGTAGTTATTATTAAATAGTTATATATATATATATATATATATATAGCAGCATATATAGCAGTATATATATATATATATATTATATAGTATATATAAATAAATATATAAAATATAATATATATATATATATATATATATATATATATCGAGCTTTAGCCACAATCTATTAATATAATTCTTAACAGGGTGCGCGAGAGAGACACAACTCAAATGGGATCCCATCAACCTCTTTCCCTAACCTCCGACCTTAATGAAAGAGATTTACATGGATTATATACTTTTGCACTAGTATTTAAATTCAAATATGGGAAGTGTGCTTGAGAGACACCAATTTTTCTGCCTTTTCTGCTGAGAGTCTGTTTCTCTTTCATCATATATTAGCCCAGCATTGCTAAATACTCTCTCACTTGAAACACTAGTTGGAGGAAAGGCCAGGTATTTCCTTGCAAGTTTCCGTGGGCAAACATTTGCATTTTGCTTAATTAATACTCCACCACTGATGGGATCGTAATTTGATTTGTATCTAGTCGTTTTTCTAGGTGATAGTTTTCAATCATTTGCACCACACTTTTGGTAATGCGTGTGTTTCTTCATCACTACTGACTGTAGAAATTCTTCCAGTGAATCTGTTATTGATTTACGTGTAGAAGGGTTGGTTCGGTATATTTCATTTTTTTCCTTTAATGGATGGCTAATTATTAGTAGACTGTTCGATTGAAGTTTTTCTTTGCAAGTTTACTCAAGCGTGGGTAAACATTTTTGCTTAACTTTCCACCAACTGATTGGATCATCATTTGAATCTAACGTTTTTCTTGGTGATAGTTTTCAATCATTTGCACTACATCTTTGGTAATGCGCGTGTTTTCATCACTAATGGACTGTAGAAATTCTTCCATTGAATCTTATTATTGATTTATTTGTAGAAGTTGTTTGTAGATTTTGTTTTTTTCCTTTAATGGTGGCGAATTAATAGACTGTTCGGATTGAAGTTTTTCAACTGCAACACAAAGTAACGATTTAACTTGTTCTAATATCGTTACAAAAAAATTACTGCAAATTTTCAATCATTTGCACTGCATCTTTTGATAATGCGTGTGTTTCTTCATCACTACTGGACTGTAGAAATTCTTCCATGTTATTGATTTACTTGTAGAAGATGTTGGTTCTGTATATTTCATTTTTCTCCTTTAATGGATAGCGAATTAATAGACTGTTCGATTGAAGTTTTCTTGCAAGTTTACTCAAGCGTGGGTAAACATTTTGCTTAACTTTCCACCAACTGATTGGATCATCATTTGAATCTAATCGTTTTTCTTGGTGATAGTTTTCAATCATTTGCACTACATCTTTTGGTGATGCGTGTGTTTCTTCATCACTACTGGACTGTAGAAATTCTTCCATTGAATCTATTATTGATTTACTTGTAGATGTTGGTTCTGTAGATTTTGTTTTTTTCCTTTTAATGGGTGGCGAATTAATAGACTGTTCGGATTGAAGTTTTCAACTGTAGCACAAAAAGGTGACGATTTAACTTTGTTCTAATATCGTTACAAAAAATTTGCTTTTTATAACGGGAATCTAAGTAAGTTGTACAGTATGAAGGTCATTAATTTCCACAGAACCAAAGCGTTTTTCTGCCTCTAGTTTAATTACATCTTTCATTCTTTTTAAACCGTCATCATTTTCATTTGAAGATGGTTCAAAATGCTTCCTTAGCGTTGAGATTAATGGTATTACATAAGAGACAGAAGCTGTAGAGGCGCTGATTTTTTTTTCTTCAAATGGTTTCAATAGCTTAATGCTGTGTGATATGATGTCATTTTCCAAATTAATAAGATTGTTAACTTTGGAATACGAACTGGCGTACGAAGCAAGAAGTTCCTTGAGCAATACTTCTTTCCATCATATGAAGTATACTATTCCAGCGAGTTGAAATCTTGATAACATTAAGATATGGAATATCGATGTTTGAATTGCCTTCAACTCATTTTGTTATTTTTATTTTATTTTTCAGATTCATCTTAAGTATTTTTATTATAAAATTCCTTTATCAAATCTCGATAATAAACATCCGCGCAATATCCGCAGGTCAAAGCGCGGATGGGTGCGGATGCGGATCTTTAATAATGTGCGGATGCTCCGCGGATGCGGATGTTACCTGCATCACTAATATATATATATATATATATATATATATATATATATATACTATATATATATATATATATATATATATATATATATATATATATATATATATATATATATATATATATATGAAATTATTGTAGTACTGAGTTTCTTGTTCATATTAGAGAGAGGGAGAGAGAGAGAGAGAGAGAGAGAGAGAGAGAGAGAGAGAGAGAGAGAGAGAGAGAGAGAGAGAGAGAGAGAGAGAGAGAGAGAGAGAGAGAGAGAGAGAGAGAGAGAGAGAGTTTATATAACTATTGCGAGAATATACTGCCATCCTTCAATGCATTGCAGGAACAATTTCATTATTTCCTGACATAATGTGTTATTTGTATTCATAATATTATGCTCCAAGTTGAAAGGTGTTTGCACAATTCTTATGGCATGTGTTTCCTATGCGCATCAAACAAGAAAATGTGCATTTTATACTCGTTCTTTAAGTAGAGAATTTTTTTTTATGGTCGTATGCTTGTATTTTATACTTATTTTCTCTTTTATGCATTTATATTTTAACATTTTACTTCATCTAATATGAATATATATATATATATATATATATATTATGTTGGCATAAGCTGTCGATATATAAATATACATATATATATATATATATATATGGTTGGGATTAAAAAAAAACCGTTTTATTGTATATGCTGGTTGGTTGATATATATATATATATATATATATATATATATATATCATATGTATATATATATATAGTAGTATATATATATATATATATGTTGATATATATATATATATATATATATATATATATATATATATATATATATATATATATATATATATAAATACCATCATATATATATTTATATACATATTATATATATATATATATATATATATATAAATACCGTATATATCTGACACCGATTCTGCAGGAGGTACCTCAGAATCTAATTACTGGCCATTTGCAAAGATGGTTCATAACATCTTTTTAATTTCCTCAACATTCCTTTTCAAAAGGTGCTGCCTTTCTCCTATTGACGAAGGGTACACACCTTGGCTATTCCCCTCTCCGCCATTTGCTTGGCTCTGACCTCTCTCTCTGGGGTCTAGCCATCTGGCTGCCTTGTTAAAAGCATCATTCCTGTCTCATTTCGCAGTTCACGATGAATTTACTCCAGTGTTTACTGACGGCTCTAAAACAAGAGACAGTATGGGCGCATCTGAGGTCTTTCCTGACCGCAACCTCTCCCATACCCTTCCCCCTCATGCTTCAATTTTTACAGCAGAGTTAACGGCTATAATGATTGCCCTTTCTCGAATTCTAATCCTTAACCAAGATCACTCATATGTCGTTTATTCAGATTCGCTTAGCGCGCTACAAGCGCTTAAAACCCCTTATTCTAAAAACGCAATGGTATCAGCTGTACAACAATTTCTTCGGCTACTCCACTTCCCGTAAGAAATAAATTATTTTATGTTGGACCCCCTCTCATGTAGGGGTAACTGGCAATGAAATCGCTGACAGAGAGGCCAAAATGGCCGCCTCCTCTTCTCGGAGTTGTTCCAGGTACCTCCCAGATGCCATTCGACAAGGCCGCCTCCCATCAACTGACTACTATCCTGCTCTCCGACGGGGCGATCTTGTTGGCAAGAGTGCTGAACGAGTGATCGGCGGGGAAGGAAACTCTAGAAACACAAAGTCGAACATCGGTGAGTGGTCTTCCTCCCACAGACGAAAGCGCTACATGAGGTGATACTTCTAACGCCTCCGTATTACTAATTAATATCACTCACGAATACTATATGTCACGAGACCCTCCCCTCCCATTTGCAAATTTTGCCGTCGCCAAACACCCGGCAATCTGTTCATCATATCTTCATTGATTGTTCCCCATCTTGACCCTATTCGCTGTCGTTATTTTCCTCTACTTTACGGTCCATAACACCTTCTAAAAAGATTATCCCATATCTTATCTGAATCTTCCCACTTTAGCAGTAACTTTTATTTTCTTGTATCTTCAAGAAGTGAATATTCTTTATAACATTTGATTTTGTTATGTAATCTTAAGACTATTAACAATGCAAGGATAAATTTTATTTAGTTTTTATTTATTTTGACTGACTGAATATTCATTTCGCACCAATCAAATCTATCTTTGACATTTGAAACATATATATGACAGGGCCTTCACATGGTGCTGATTTTTCAGCCCAGTGTGGTCGCTTCTCTCTGTGAGTCGTGGTGGGTCCTGTACAGTGACCTCAAAAAAAAAATAAAAATAAATATATATATATAGCAGTATATATATATATATATTATATATATATATATATATAGTTAGTATATATATATATATATATATATTAAGGTTACTTATATATATATTATAATATATATATAAATATATATATATATATACAGAGCAGCATATATATGAGTTATACATATATATGAGAGTTATATATATATAAGAAAGATATATATACATGTTGCTGCTGCTATACAGCAGCATATATATAGAGCAGCAGCAGTACATATAGCAGTGATATATATATATATATATATATTTTATATATATATATATATATATAAGAGTGAAGATATATATATATATATATATATATATATATATATATATATATATATATATATATATATATATATATTCTTGTTAATATATATATTTATGTATGTTATTTTAATTATCCTTATTGTTAATAATAATAATAATAATAATAATAATAATAATAATAATAATAATAATAATAATAATAATAATAATAATAATAATAATAATAATAATAATAGTAATAATAATAATAATAATAATAATAATAATAATAATAATAATAATAATAATAATAATAATAATAATAATAATAATAATAATAATAATAATAATAATAATAATAATAATAATAAAAATAATAATAATAATAATAATCCTCTCAAAAAGAAAATATGACTTTAATGAAGTCAAGTTTCTGAAAATAGTGGTTAATTTATTTTTGCAATAACGTCCCAGTTCGTGGATTAAAAAATATTAATTAACAGATTATATATATATATATATATATATATATATATATATATATATATGGGTGCTAATATTTTCTTAGAGCCATATATATATATATATATATATATATATATATATATATATATATATATATATATATATATATATATGATCTGGACGTTGCCTGGGAAAGTCGCATTAAAATTGGAAGGAATGAGAAGAAAACAAAAGAGAAAGGTCGAGGAAAGAGAAGGAGATAAAAAATCCAGAAGAAATGTTCAACATCTGACTTGAAGAAGCATCTTGCCATTTTGAAGAGGAATGATTTAGGGAGCAGAGCAAATATGTTCGATGGAATGAAAATGGGAAAATAATATTTTGCATTTAACAAAAAGCCAAAATTTTTGTCGAACTAATTATGAAATTAAAAACTACAAAATTATAATATTAATGGTGTGAAGCATCAAAATATCAGAAATTAGTTCTTTTGAGACACCGTTGCTTTATTTTCGATATCAATTGATTAATTATATGAAGAATGGATATTCGGCACGTTCAGTTCTAAAGAAGATTTTCTTTGCACAATTCTAGGGCGACAGGGCTAGCAACCCGGCCTTTTACTTTCTTGCTTGACCAGCATTGGAGGCTTATGTGCTTAGAAACAGGATCTTTTGGAGAACTCTGGGAACCAGCTTTGAGGTCAAATGATAGATGATGCTAGGTCCATTGAAAGGGTGAAACCCTACCTGAGTCTAAAACTCAAGGACTGGCATCAGAAACTATTGCGCCGAGAAATAGTTTTCTGGAGTGTTCTAAGATCAAGTGTTTCGATGCCAGAAAGAGGAAGATGCTGGTCTAACTGACAGGGCGAAAGCGCTATCTGGGAGATGGTAGATATATATATAGTAGATATATATATATATATATATATATGTTAAAGAGCAGCACAACAGCAGCAGCAGCAGCAGTATATATATAAGGGTATATATATAAGAGTTAGCAAGAATAGTATATATAGTATATATAGCATATATATATATATATATATATAAGAGCAAAAGAACACATATATATCTGCATACACATATATCTACATATATTTATATATATACATTAGTAGAGAGATATATATATATATATATATATATATATATATATATATATATATATATATATATATATATATATATATATATATATATATATATATATTTTTTACAGTTGTCACCACCACTCACGGCAGAGCCCTATTCAGGGAGGGGGTGTTGCACGCTAAAATTTCATCCACTAGCGCAAATTACGCAGATGAGCACAGACGCAGGCTTTAAAGTGAGGGAGATTAAATTCAGCAGGAAACACAGAAGATGGAAGAGAATTCCACAGAACAGATGTGGCAGGAAAGAAGGAAGCACCGCAGCGAACTAGCCTGGAGTTACCTACATCAACACAAAACTCGTGCGCAGACACAGCACCCTTGTGCTACGAGGGCGTCGTAAAGGTGGTGGTACGCGAGTGGTAGTTCCCTCGAACACCTGCCGCTGCGGTACCTATAGAAAAGAGATAAAGCACCAACATCGCGCCGCAAAGATAGAGGGTCAAGTGAACTGGAAAGAACAGAACAGTTTATAAGCCTTTTGCTTTTGACTGACCCTGTCCAAAAGCCGGGTGAAACCAGAGCCCCCCCCAGATATGAGAACAGTACTCCATACAAGGGCGGATGAGACCCTTGTATAGCTGGAGTAACTGAGAAGAGGAAAAAAATCTCGCAGTCTAAACAGAACTCCCAGTTTCTTTGAGGCCACCCTAGCAACCGTTGTGATGTGAGGCTTCCAAGACATTTTTTGTTTATGTTAAGGCCAAGGATGTTTATATTGTCAACAGGAGAGACGAGAGAACCGTCGAAAGAGATAGGAAAGTTAGAAGGTGTTTTAGAGAGGGAGATTTGTAGAAGTTGAGTTTTTAAAGAATTGAATTTCACAAGGTTGAGACGACCCCAATCGGAAATTCTATCCAGATCAGCGAGAATAGAATCGGAAAGATTAAGACGAGAGGCAATTCTAGAAGTAAAAGAGGGAGCAGAATTGAAATGAGTTGAAGAATGAAGGGTCGAGTCATCGGCATATGAGTGGATAGAGTTAGATGTGCAGGTGAGAAGATCATTAATGAAAAGTAAGAATAAAGTAGGAGATAAGACAGAACCCTGAGGAACACCACTATTAACAGAAAAAGAAGAAGAAGTCGCTCCATCAACCACAGCCGATATTGAGCGACTTGAAAGAAAGCTAGACATAAGTAAGCAAAGAGAAGGAGGAAACCCAAAGGAGGGGAGCTTGGAGAGCAGTGACGCACATGCCATACCCGGTCAAATGCTTTGATGTGTCAAGCGATACCAAGCGCAAGGCTGCCGTAGTTCCTGAGGGCGGAAAACCATAAATCGGTGAAATAGGAAAGTATATCACCAGTAGACCTCTAACGCCGAAAACCGTACTGGCAATCGGAAAGAAGAGAGTATTGAGACATAGAGAATATAGTTGAACGAGGGGAGGGGCCAGCTCGGAAGCACACTCCCTCACTCGGGGAGAATGCCATCCGGGCCCCCACCTTCCTAACGTTCATAGATCTCTGGAGCCCATGCACCCGATCAAATGTAATCACAGGCAAAAGACATAGGACACCTGGAGAGTGAGAAGGTGGGAGGAGGAGGAATGCCACAATCATCCAGGGTGGGTTAGAGGAAAATAGGAGGCCAAAGAGATTGGCCTTTTCAGTTGGAGAGTTAGCAACAGAGCCATCAGATCGAATAAGAGGAGGAAAGGCAGATTTACAGAAGTTGTTAGGGATGTTTTTGGCAAGAGGCCAGAAAGATTTGTCAGTAGGAGAACCAAGGAGGTTAGCGCACTTTCGTTTGATGAAAGCCCGCTTTGCTCGTCGAAGAGTATCGCTGCAACGATTTCTAGCTGAATGAAAATTAGCGAGAGTGGATAGGAGAACGAGAATTTTTCCACCCCCGATAAGCGCTGTCTCTAGCCCTGAATGGCCAGAAAACAGGCGAATGATCGAACCATGGATTATGAGGAGAAAGATTTAGTTGAAAAGGAATGAACCTGCTCATCCCGTCAACGACTACACATCTCCCACCTTAATGGCAGAAGCAGAAGCTGTCATCAGAGTTACAGCAGTCATTCCATTATAGTTAGCGTAGAAGCGACGCAAGGCCCCATAATCAGCCCAAAGGATCAAAAGTGCCAGAAAAACGCGTAGGGCAGGATGGATCTGTTGGAGAGAGTATTAAAATTAAGAGATATAAGGTTGTGGTCAGATTTACCAATAGAGCGAAGGTAGTGTATTTATA
>JABUQX010018984.1:0-12500 GCA_015478945.1 Trachelipus rathkii
ACATTATTGATGATTCAAATAATAATATACTAATTCTAGTATTACCAATATATATATGTATATATATATATATAATTATAATAATATATATATAATTATATATATATATAGTAATAATATATATATAATATATATTATATATATATTAGTATAATGTTTTTTTTGTTTAACACGGAGGAAAAAAAAAAACTACATAGAAATGAAAGAGCTCTCTATGTATTCTATAACTTCGAATCAAATTTGCTCTAAAGAGATGCAACTTACTAATTTATATTGTTGCGAGCTATAGAATAAGCGAGGTGCGACACACTGAGAATATAGTCATCTTCTACTCGGTGTGATGCAAGAAACGCCTTTAATGATGGGAATTAGTCCGTTTTGAAGTATGTAGCTCAACATATCAAATAATCGAAGACTGTAAGATACGGATGTTCAGAGTTTACATCGTCCATTGGCGATTTCATTCTATATGAAACGAATATGGAGATTGGATATGACTCATAATCTTAATCACAGAGAATTGTATGCTGTGAGATCATACGTATGCCTCATATAGTGATATGTTTATCATTATGCAAAGTAAAATTTTCTTCCGTGTCATGTTATATGATTTTTAAGAAAAGTGGTAGGAACTACAATAGCTCTTTTATTATATATTAATATATATCATTAATTCGAATTATTAATGTTTGAAGATTATATTTTATACTTTGTCTATTACCTACCTATATTATAATATTATATATATGATAATTGGAATAGCTGGTCTAATATTTTTTTATTGATAATATAAGTTAGAAAAACCAACACTTTTTTTTGCGAGGTTTACTTTTGTGATCTATAAACAAATTGAAATTAGGTTATGAGTAGTGTATTATGTGAGATGTGTTAAGCTCGTCAATTTACATACAATGGTAATAGTCTTTATAATATATAATTTATCGAAGATTTAAAAAATATGGAAATACTAGTATATTCCCATTTATTAAGATTATTTGGGTGTTTTGGAATCACTTAATAAAGTCTAACCAACTTATCATGTTATGACGCAGGATAGGAGTTTTGGAGTGGGTGATGGGAGTGGTTAAAAATCACTGGCATTTATATTTTTGGTATTATATAATCAATATTTATATAATATATATATATGTATAGTTAAATAAGTCTTAAATTCCGCATCATAGGAATAGCATACCTATAGACTTGTAAAGGAAATTCCTTAGTATTGCTTAAGACATTTTTCGTATTTGTGTCAGTAGTTTATAATAATAATACGCTTGCAACTCGAGACTATGTTATTATTCGTAAGTATAGTGTCTTGTAATATTGACAATACTAATGATAAGTAGTACGCTATAATATACATAGAGGTTAGTCAGTAATAGTATAAGGTAAGAGAATCTATCAGGACATAAATTTAGCGATTATATAGTTATATTTTTTTAATTATTATATAATTATTTTAATTAGTATTATAATTTACATACATCAATTAATATTCTTTATTATTTTTTTTCCTTTTCTCTTATCTAAGATTTTTATTTTATATTAATTTCTTTTATTATTTATTATATTTTTAATTATTCTATTATTATTATTTATTGATTATTAATTATTTATTTACTTATATTATTATATAGATATTATTATATTATATATTATATATTTATATAAGTATTTTATATTAGTATTCGAAAATATCCTTCTTCATATATATTTCACTATATTAGTTAGAGTGATAATTGGTTTTAAAACTACACTTTCTTCATTCAATCGAAAACTAACTGATGGTCTAAAAGAGTAACATATAAGGCATTATAGGGGAGATCCCTGGTAACATTATTCAGGTTGAGGAGACATGATCAAGTCTTAACTTCTGCGGTTAGAGGGATCGTTTCGGTGGGAGGGCACGAATGTATTCGAGATTGATAATTTTTATTTAATAATTATGCGACGAATCCATAACGCTAACTGTGTGTTGTGAACGTCACACAGTGTGCCGACGTCTAACAGCACAATATATCTATTTATATATATATATTATATTTATATATATATATTATTATTTATATTATATATTCACAGGTGTGTGACGTCGCACAGATTACCATGGCGTAGCAAGAGCTGAAGGATATTCATGCAGTCGACGCGGGCGGTGAAACCAGTGAGCCACCAGGCTCTTGAGGCGAGGTTCCCCGCAAGGGGATGCTACAGAGATTTTAAGTGAGATTATGTTAAGTTGGAACCCCGAAACTTAGAGTACGCGATATTAGTTACGTAATTTTCAAGTGTATCTTAATGCAATGTCAAGGTGTTACTTTACACACTTCCAGTGTCTTAATAAATGAGAGAAGAGGGGGGCTTATGGGAGTTCTATAGGAGTAGTCATTTGAGCTGTTTTAGCCCATTTTGTAAGTAAATAACTCGATGTTGTCTACGTGTTAACGTGGCGCTATACATGTTTTTTGTTGTTTTCGTGATGTGTGAGTGTTCGTGTGTGTGTGGGTTTAGTGGTGTGTGTGTGTGTGGTGTGTGTGTGGCTAGGCGACATCTGATGGCAGATTTCGGCCGTTGCATGCGCCCTTACCAGGCGTAAAATGGAGGTGGGTAATGGTATACTATAAAGATATAGCCCACCCCTGCGGCGGAGAAAGGGTGTAAACAGGAAAGGCTCACCGAAGGATCTTCTGGGTACACATGTGGTACTGCGGGCGGCTCCCAATTGAATTGGGATTTGTCGAGAGTGGCTACTAGAGAAAATTAACATACCTTATGATTTTTTACTAATACGTCGCATAGATAGCAACTATACTATTGCCGTGTATATATTCCATTTTGACAATATTATATTATTATAATATAGCTATATATATTGAGTAGTGGTTACCTATAAAATAAAATAATAGCTATAATTATATATTTATTATTTTCTTATTTATTTATTTATTTATAATATTATACTTATTTTAATTTAAAAGAGATTTTACAATGTATTATTTACTTTTTGCTGTAGCTATTGTAGTTTTATATATAAATATATATTGTTATTTTTTTTATTTATTGATTTTTGTTGATGTATATCTTTGGCGATACTATGATAGTATTTAGCCTTGCAGAGTACGGTGTTACACCAATGTTTCGTCTTTGTATCTCATATATGTAATATTATCTTGCTAGTTTTGGGAGATAATATGAGTCTTGTTGTATTATAACAGTTACCTCCATAGAAAGTAAAATGTATTTGGAGCTTAAAGACTATTAAATGTAGTTCTCTCGCTATAATTATAGTTAAATTGGCTGCTTTTGTTCAAAAAAAAAATCGAAACTATGAAAGACAAACATAAATAATATTCAATAGTTTACGAGAATAATATATTATACAATTACCATATATATATTCTATTCTTGATTGATATAGTTATTTTAGTATTGTCGATTCTTTGCTCTTTGACTCATTCCTGTACTTTTAAATGTATAAAAATTATAAAAAGTTTAATAAATAAAGTAAGATTTTGAAATTTGCATAGAAACGTAAAGTTAAAAATTGCTGTCCACAGTGAGCAAGTTCTAATAAATTTTACTCAGAGTATTAATCGGATTTACATTTACCCAGTTTGTTTCTTAATTTTTTTTGATATTGATTCTTCGGAATCTTTGGAACTAATGAATGCAGTTACCTTTGACATATTTATGTCACAACTTCGCCTTAGTTTCAAGATACCTTCTTCAAAAAATATTAAATAAGACTCTACAAACTAATATAAAATAGCACACACTGCTTTAGGGTTAAATATCAGACTCATGCTCTAATAAAGTAAGACTGCGATGTACTGAAGTTCCGAACGGTCAAATGAAAATTTTGAATGTTACGTATTTAGTAAGTGTAATAAACATTAATTTTTATTAGGATAACTCATTCACTCTCTATAATAGAATTAAGCTGCGTTTCCAGATAAGCCTCGATTGCAGTCCGTTGTTCAATAATCGATACTCTCGGATAACGCTGAATTTGAAAAGATATTACATTAACCTAAATTAGAGATAACAAAATGTGTTCCCATGAGAAACGGGCCTTGTATGTCTAACTTTGCTACGAGAGGAGCTGAAGCTCTGCATCTCATATTGAACAATTACTTGCTTTACGAGTCCATTGAAGATCATTTGTTATTAATATTTGATTCGATCGAGTAATATGTGTTTGAGTATCTTCATCTATACTGAAGTCTATAACTACAATGCTTTATCGTGAATAGAGAGTTGTTGGGCAAGCCTATTACCGAACTTCATTTCTATACTATAAAAGAAATCTTTTTTTGTGAAACAAGCAGATATCTTTGCGGGGCCATCGGGCCATGCCGTGTATTATCTAATTATCCTAGAAATATCGAGGATTTAAATCATAACTTAGGTCTCCTGATGTGATGTTTTACATTGAGTATAGATAGCTGACATAACGGAGTAGTATGGAAGGATGTCTATGTTAGTAGTCCTGTGTGACCGTACGGGCTTGCTAGTCGGGCTTCTGAAAAATAGCTATATGATAGAGGATATTATGAACACTCACAACACATAACACATCACACATTATTTAATTATATATATAGTATAATATACTTATAGTGATATATTATTACTTATATACGACATCAATATTCATAGTAACGGTGAAATGTTAGGGTATAGTCTGTGATTCAAAGTACGCTAGTAATATATTATTATTTAGTCGATACATATATAGTATATATATGATATTATCATAGATACTATGAATTAACTTAGTTACATCAATCAAATATACTAATGATAGATACTATTTATTTATATATATATATAAGAAACATTTAAAAGACGAATTGACTATACAGGGAAATCAAAAATTTAAAAAGTAACACAATTTGAATAACCATACATACATCTCCTCCTTCAGAAATTTGAATCGGATTTAATTTTGGACAAAATAAATAATAAAATTAAAATATGGAAAATATATAAAATGAAGCAAATTAACAGATGGAAATAAATTACTGATTCAAAAATACTTGTATTGAACCTGATAAGATAATTAATATTTGTAGATATGAAGATTTTTATTTCATAATAGATTCATTCATACACAAATTGTACTCGGTAAATATTAATATATTAGATTTTAGTTGAACGCAGAGTAGGGAAGGTGCAACTTTTTTGTTCAATTCATTTAAAATAATTAATAATCTTAAATATCTAAGTGTTACAGATCTTCTGTCACGCATTTCAAGTATAGTCTAATCTCATTACATTTCCGTAAGGCTTCCTTATAGTTCTGACATTTAATAACAAGAAATTTATATCTATGAAGATTAAAGAAAAAATATTCATGTAAGTAGTGGGTAATGGTAATTTTATTGTATGCCATCTGTTAATTTGCTTTTCAATTTTTATATTTACAGCATTTCACTTTATTATTGAGTATATTTGTCTAAAAATTTAATTTTATTTCCATTATATAGTTCGAGGAGGAGAAGTTGTACTAGTCTCGAAACGTAATAATCACTGTTGTTAATTTTTTATAATATTTTGATGATTTGCTATCTGTTTAAATTGCCATAGTGTAGTAATTTTTATAAGCTTAGGTGATTTTTAACATTTTAATGTAAGTTTTTAAGATGTTTTCTATAAATACTCTCTATGAATTACGACGATAATTTATATATATATATATAATATATAATATAATAACTAATATATGAATATACAGTAGAAATAATATATGATATTACTATAATCACTCATAATCTTCTATTCGTATGATCATAAAAATAGGCCCTATGAAACGAGTAATGCAGGCCATCTAAGAATTTTTTATAAGAAAGTAATCGATAGTAATAAAATGTTTAATAATTTTTAGATAGAAGCTGTAAATTTGTTTTTCATGAGATTTAAATTCATTTCATTTTTTTTATGAGTTGGAGTATATACTGTGATTTTTAAATTTTTTATATGATAATCATATTATAAGGTTTTCTTGAGAACTTTCAGACAAGCTAGTTATATATTTTTATTCTATAAACAATATTCCTGGAGAGCCTGTTGGCAATGTTTTATTATATTATTTTATTTTTATTTCTTTCATTATTATTTTTTTTATAGGAGTATATAAATAATTTTGTGAATATTATATATTAATAAAAAATCAGTTTTGGTGCATCACTACTATAAATAAATATATATTTATACACATACATAAAAATTTTAAATTCTTTTTTATATTTTTTATAACTTATTTTAAAGATTATATTTATAAATATTTATCTTTATATTTCTATTTATATATTAATATTTAAATATTTATATAAAATATCTGTTCTTTAAGACTAATAAATATTTATAAAAAAAGATAGAATCAATTCAAAAATAATATTTTTAAATCTAAGCGATAACTGATAAAAAGTAACTAAAATGCCGGAGACTCTGTAATAGTAGAAATATAATATGATATATATATACAGTTGTCACCACATCACCACGGGCAGAGCCATAGATTCAGAGCTGGAGCTAGGGGTGTTGACAACGCCTCTCATAAATATTCAATGTCAGTGGGAACTAACATTAAACTGAGCGGGCTCAGTTGGATGTAGATCCGGGTCACACAGAATAATCCGCTGGTTGGCCAACTATCACGAGAAATCCAGGAAGTTTTCCCCCCATTGAGGATTGGAAAGTGCGGGGAGACGATATTAAATTCAGAATGAGAATCAACTCCTTTAACGTTTGAGAAGGGACAGAAGCGTAGAAGGATAAATTACATGAAACAGAGCATTGTAGCATTCTGGCTCACGCAAGACGGACAGCATCCTGTAAGCGCGTGGGCCCCTAGCCCTCAGGCTTGCTACCGGCGAGAGTGATCTACTCATACACAACTCTGTAGTGCTAGCAGATATCACAGATACGACTAGTTAGCACGAGGGGGGCGACGTGAAGGTGGGGTGCGAGAGTGAAAGTGAGAACCCATCTGTAGTAGTTATGTCCTATAGCTGTCGAGGTGTATATGATTTACTTGATATGTGATAGGCTATTGAACTTTACGCCGGAGGAAATATATGTATGGACCCAATGAACTGGAGAAAGTAAGAACAGGTTTTTAAGCCTTTTGGCTTTGACTGACCCTATCCCAAAGATTATTGGCTTATGGGAAAATCCAAGGACCTAATATAGAGGGTGCTAAACTGTAGAGAGACTATAACACAAATTTGGTAGAATAGAATGGTAAACAACGAAATTGTCACGTCTGGTCGCTTATAGGAAGGGGTATAAAGCAATTAATCTGAAGTTCTTGTACAGCAGTCACATACAAGAATTCTTCTTTTTTAGTATATTAAATAGAGAAGACAATTTTGCTCTTATGAGTCAAATCACACGCGATTTTTTAAGATTGATTGATAGATAGTAGAGTTATTCCAAGGAGCAAGATATATTGTGTGATATGATAATGCAAGGGCAGATACTGTATCGTTTTAGTGAGATAAGATAATGGTAGGAGAGACGAGAGAAGCTCGCTACCAGTGAATGAGGTAAAAAGATGTTCTCGCTATTTAGTAAGATATGCGGAGATTATTTGATAGAAGTTGTAGATAATATATTAATAGAATTGAATTTTGCACAAGGTTCAGACGACTCTGCTGCCATAACTTTAAACGGGGAACTTCATATAACGGTCAGTTTCACTCACAGAGTTGAGAAGAATGGATACGTGAGGATATTTTTCTACGCATGAGTGTATATCCAAGTACATAACAAGATATGTGAGCAAATTGAAATGAGTTGAAGAGATGAAGTGGTTTGATGAGGTATGCACCGTGATAGTAGAGTAGATAGAAGAAGGACAGTTAGATTGTCAACCGGGAAATATGAGGACTCATAATAAACTGAGAAGATAAGTAATAATGTAGAAGAGTTATATAGGTAAAAGAAACAAAGAACCATGTTCTACGATTGAGAAAGAATAGAAGGAATATATAGTCTGCCTTTAACTAAAGACCGATATTGAGGAGCGGATTGATTGAATATGCTATGTCTTAAGCAACAGAGATTAGCGTGGGACACCATATATTATATAAGGAGGTTGATTAGGAAGGTCAGTGACGGCGTGCCAATCCTATGATTTTCATAAAAACTCGCGGTGGTGACAGCTTGGATACAGTGTTAGGGAGCGGTATTCTTTATAATTGCAAAAGTGAAGTGTACCACCAGTCGACAATCAGTGGATTAGCATAGTTTATAGGTAGACATGTGCAGTATATTTTATCAGCAAAAAACCATAAAAAAAAAAAAAAAGAACGCAAAAACATGACTAGAGAGCAGACGAAAGAAAATTAGTGAGTGAAAATTGCATACATAGGATGGTCAACTTATATCCTAAAATATTTAAGCTCACCAGTGATATTATATACAAAGTAATAAAACTCTACTTAAAATATATTTAATGCAATTTAACATGTATTTTGTATATTACATCAAGATCTATATAAGATTATAATTTTTTGATTTTGAACACATGAACAGGTTGAGCTTAATTTTTAAAGAGCATTAAATCATTATATATGATTAAAACAGTAGTAGCTAGCCTATATGAAACGCAATGAAAGTATTAAGTTTATATATTAAATAGAAGAGATATATATACTATTCATATGTGCTTATGTATCAAATAAAATAGAGGAACCTTCATGATTAGGTAGTATATTTGTAGTATATTTATTAGCGTAATCAAAATATACCTAAAAGTTGTGTAATGAGTTCTATAGCCTCTAACTTTGGAGGGGGGTCTAGATAAGATCAATTATATGTTAGTCTTGCAAATGACAACTGGTAACACAAATAGTACTTTAGATGTTTAGACTGGTTCTTGGGTACGATAATCTCTACTGCTAAGGCCAGAAGTGAATATTGGTATATAACTAAATCCTTAGGAAGTTGAGCTAAATATATTATTAATAATTTTTAAATTCAAGATTTATTTTACTAGCCATGTAATACTTTTACAAATAGTATATATATATCACAACTATATATACAGTATATATATTATAATAATGAAAAGTCTCTAGAAGTGGTTTAAACTTGATATAACGTTGTAACACTAGCATTGCTGGTCAATTTGGGCACATACTACTATAATCGTTCAAACAGATTTGCGTTTAAAGAGTTTGGAACTACAAATTATATAATCGATGTATAATGATAATGGGAAATATTTTCGATGTTAAATATCAATTTTCTAGTATACTAAATTAGAAATAATTTATAAAAAATATTTAGGTTACAATTTATTATCTAGTATTATTATTCTTTTCTCACAAATACCTTTACTCTAACTCAGGTTGTAAGGGAATTTCTTATTTATATGACAGGCAAATAATATAAATTTGTATATATTTGGGCAAACCACCAAAAGTACTCCTTACTGACTGTTTTTATATTAATATGGTCACAGCAGGGGCTATTTTCACTCAATTTCAGCAATTCCATAAATAACCGAAGCGTAAAAATCGTCTTCCTTGAATAATTAAACCAATGTTTCGCTAATAAAAACGAAATTTCATTTTCCTTTTATAAAACCCATAAATAATATTCCAAATGGGAAAACTATAAGACTCACAACGACACGAGTCCCAAATGCAACTTTAGCCCCTTTTCTGAGCCGTTTATATCTTAATGCATGTAACCATAAAGGCTATTTTCCTTTAATCGCACATTTGGCTCTCGGAAATCGTTAGCAGCCTTTCCTAAGAGTAATATTACTAAAATAAGTTTGTTTTATGCTAACGATTATTGATCTTATATTTGGGAGATCGTGTTTTATTATTCCTTTTCCGATATTTGACTTTTTCATTTAATATTCTCTCTCTCTCTCTCTCTCTCTCTCTCTCTCTCTCTCTCTCTCTCTCTCTCTCTCTCTCTCTCTCTCTCTCTCTCTCTCTCTCTACACACACACACACAACACAAAACACACACACAAGCACACCTACACACACACATACACATTTAAACTTATAAAATATATATATAATTTATGTATAATATTATAAATATTATACATATTATATATTATAACGTGTTCAATCGGTGGAGTGACAAGTCGCCACGGCAAGGGCGCGGGTCGGATCCTAGTTCGGATCCTAGGTAGAAATTTACCTAAAGAAGTCCTTTTCCTGGAATAGGGCCATGCCGTGAGGTTGAACTTTTTCTTTAAAAATACTAATATATATTATTATATATTATATAATATATATATAGGATATAATATATAAAAAGATATAAATAATTTATATACAATATATATATATATATATATATATATATATATATATATATATATATATATTAATATATATTATATATAATATATATATGATATATATATATATATATATATATATATATATATATATATATATATATATATTATTATATATATATAATATATATATATATATATATATATATAATATATATATTTATAATATATATTACCTTCAATTTTTTGCTTATTTTTAATAAATTTTTTGCTAATCTCAATTTTCTTTCTGTTTTATTCCTCCCCTCTTCTTAATGTCATTAACATATACTCGCGCGGGCACAGAAACAGATAGACAGACATGCACAAATGCCCAACACACACACACGCATATAATATATATATAATATATATATATATAATATATAATAAATATATATATATATATAATTATTATATATATATATAAATATAATAATATATATATATATAAATATATATTATATTTACAGATGCCAACCACTCAGGGCCCTGGGCCTCTCAAGGAGGGCCGGAAAATAGAAAACATTACAAAACCCACCCAATCCCAGTCAACGCAAAGTTCTCAGGTGAGAGCAAGACGTGGGCTTTTTAAAGAGAGGAAGATTAAATATAGTTGGAAAAAACAGAAGAAGGCAAGGAATTCCACAGAAAAGAAGTAGCTGGAAAGAAAGAGCACCACAACGAACAAGTCTGGGTTCGCAATACTCACGCAGAATTCGTGCGAGAGCAAGGCACCTTTGTGCTACGAGGGCGACGCAAGGGTGGAGGAACTCGAAGAGGTCACTCCCCCGAAGCATCTGCGCCGTAGTACTTATAGAAAGGGATAGAGCGCCAACGTTACGTCGCAGAGAAAGAGGGTCAAGAAAGTTTGAAATTATGGGACAGTTTTTTAGTCCTCTTATCTTTAGACTCAACAATATCCAATAGATGGTGGAGCCGGGCCCCCACCCCCCAAATGTTGAGCAACAGTAATCCATACAGGGTCGAATGAGCCTTATATAACTTGGAGTAGCTGTGGCAGAGGAAAAAAAAGTTCCCACAACCTGAAACAAACTCCTCAGCTTCTTTGAAGGCCACCTAGCAACCATAGAAATATGAAGTTTCCAGATAATTTTTGTTTATGTTAAGACGAAGAATGTTTATGTTATTCACAGGAGAGACGTTAGAGCCGTCGAAGAAAATAGGAAAGGTCGGAGGTGTTTTTTGAGAGGGAGATGTGGAGAAGTTGAGTTTTAAAGAGTTGAATTTTACAAGTTGCGGCGATCCCCACCGGGAAATCCCATCAAGATCGGCAAGAAGAATAGAATGGGAAAGCTGAAGACGAGAGGCAACTTTAGAATGCAAAAGAGGGAGCAGATTGAAATGAGTTGAAGAATAGAGAGTTGAGTCATCGGCATAAGAGTGAACAGAGTTGGAAGTACAGCTAAGGAGATCGTTGATAAGTAGTAGGAATAAAGTGGAAAATCGCGCTGCCAAAGATAAGGGTCAAGAGGAACTGGAAAGTACAGAACAGTTTATAAGCCTTTTGACCTTTGACTCGACCCTATCCAAAAGCCCGGTGAAACCTGAGCCCCCCCAGATATGAGAGCAGTACTCCATACAAGGGCAGAATGTAGGCCCTTGATAGCTGGAAGCAACTGGGAGGAGGAAAAAAAAAAAGTCTCGCAATTCTAGAACAGTAACTCCAGTTTTTTTGAGCCGCCCTAGCAACTTTGTAATGTAGTTTTCCAAGACATTTTTTTTTGTTTATGTTAAGGCCATAGGATTTTATATTGTTAACAGGTAGAGACGAGAGAACCGTCGAAAGAGTTAGGAAAGTTAGAAGGTGTTTAGAGAGGGAGATTTGTAGAATGTTGAGTGTTTTTAAAGAACTGAATTTCACAAGGTTCAGACGACCCCACCCGGCAATTCTATCCAGATCAGCGAGAATAGATATCGGAAAGATTAAAGTACGAAGGCAATTCTAGAAGTAAAGAAGGAGCCAGAATTGAAATGAGTTGAAAGAATGAAGGTCGAGTCATCGGCATACGTTAAGTGAATAGAGTTAGATGTGCAGTTGAGAAGATCATTAATGAAAAGTAGGAATACAAGTAGGAGATAAGACAGAACCCTGAGGAACACCACTAGTGACAGAAAAGGAAGAAGAAGGTCGCCCCATCAACAACAGCCGATATTGAGCGAT
>JABUQX010018984.1:20000-22500 GCA_015478945.1 Trachelipus rathkii
GACCGAAGATGTCACCATTTTTGCAGGGTGTGGAGTGTATACATGAGAGGCTTATGTCATGCACTTTCAAGATGAAAAGGAAAAAATTATACTTGTTTCAGGTGTATGCACCACAGCAAGGGCACACAATGGAGGAAAAAAGAGAGTTTATGGAAATGATGGAAGAGAGGGTGGAGGTGGGAAGAAGAGAAAATGAGATATTTGTGCTGATGGGAGACTTTAATGCAAGAGTGGGGAGGAGAAGAAGTGAAGTGGAGAGGATATTGGGGCCGTATGGAGAGGAGGTCAGGAACGTGGAGGGAGAGGCCTTGATAGATTGCTGCATGAGAAAGGATATGAAAATCATGAATAGTTTTTTCCAGCAAAGAGATTCACACAGGTTTACAAGGTACAGATGGAATAACACAACAGACAAATTTGACCAGAAATCGGTCATAGATTATGTCATTTCATCAGATAGGAGAATAGTGCAAAATGTAAAGGTATTGCCGGGAGTGTCTATGGACTCTGATCACAGATTGTTGGTGGCGGATTTAAGAATGAAGGCGGAGAGATTGCAGGCGGGGGAGAAAAGGAGCGTGATTAAAATGGAGGTACTGAAAGAGCAGGGAAAAAGGCAAGAATATGAAGAAAGATTGAATGTAAATATGGAACAGATGATGAATGCGGAGATAGTGGATGACATTTGGAATGTAGTGATGAAAGCAGCAGAAGAAACCCTAGGAAGAAGATGGATAGGAGGAACGCGAAAAAGACATACGCGATGGTGGAATGAAGAGGTTAGAGGAGTGGTGAAGGAGAAGACAGTAAAAATGAGAGAGTGGCTAAGAGACAGAACGGCTCAGTCAAGAGCTCTGTATGTGGTGGCCAGAAACACGGCGGAGAGTGTGAAAAGAAGAGCAAAGAGGGAGGCAGCAAAAATTGTAGCGGAGGAGCTGAGGGAGGACGTGAGGGGAGGAAGGAAGAAAATCTTCCGATTAGCAAAGACTTATCGGGGATCGAAGAAAAAAGTAGCGAGCATAAAGGATGAACAGGGAGAAGTGTTAATAAGACCGGAAGATATAAATAAGAGATGGACAGAATATTTTGGAAAACTTCTGGGTGAGGAGGGTGAGGAAATGGAGGAGCAGTTAGAAGAAGTGAGACCAGGGGAGGAAGCAGGGGTAATTACCAGGGAAGAGCTGGATGAGGCCTTAAGGAAAATGAACAATGGAAGGGCCCCGGGAGAAGATGGATTGCCCATAGAATTAATAAAAGAGGGAGGAGAGTGTGTGAAGGAAGCAGTGTTGAAGTTTATCAACAAGTGCTGGAGAGAAAGTGAGGTTCCAGAGGGATGGGGAAAAACCATCATTATACCAATATATAAAGGAAAGGGAGATGTGGGTGAATGTAATAATTACAGAGGTATTTCGTTATTGGACCATCTGGCAAAAGTATACGAAAGGATACTTGAAAGAAGAGTGAGGGCAATTGTGGAACCCAGACTTGGAGAGGAGCAGTATGGGTACAGGGCGAATAGAAGCACCACAGATCTTATGTTCGCCCTGAGAATGATAACGGAAAAGATAATAGAATACAACAAAAAGGCATACATCGCATTTATAGATCTGAGAAAGGCATTCGATTCAGTACCTAGGAAGAAATTGTTCGAGGTTTTAGAGAGAGATTACGGAGTGGGTGGTTACTTAAGAAAGGCTTTGGAGAGTATGTATAAAAATGACAAATGTAATGTAAGAACGGGATATGAAAACGAGAAATGGTTTGAGGTGGGAGCTGGCGTTAAGCAGGGAAGTGTTTTGTCACCAATTCTGTTTGTAGCATATTTGGATGTGGTAATTAGGGCAGTGAGGGAGGAGGTGGAGGACTTGGATGGAGATGTGATGGCTTATGCGGATGACCTGGCGTGCTGGAGTGAAGACGGAGATAAACTGAGGAGGGTGGTGTTGGCTTTTGATAGTAAACTGAGAGAAGCGGGCCTGTGCATGAACGTAGATAAAACAGAAATTATGATAGTTAGTAGAGAGGAGGGAGAAGAGTTGGTGGTGGAGGTGGATGGTGTGGTGATTAAAAACGTAGAGAAATACAAGTATCTGGGGGGAATGTTTTTGGTAGAGAGGGAGGAAGTGCCTTGGAGATTGCGAGCAGAATTGATAAGTACGGGAGAACAGTTAGAGCTTTGTATCCTATCATCAGGGATAATGAGATTGGAGGGGAGGTGAAGAAGATAATTTTCGAGAGTATTTTAACACCGGTTCTTCTGTATGGGGCGGAAACATGGAGTATGACAACAAGAGAGGAGAGCAGAGTGCAGACTGCTGAAATGAATGTATTGAGAGCGATGGCCGGAAAGACCAGGAGGGACAGAGTTAGAAACGAAAGAATTAGAGAAGGTATAGGAGTAATACCTATTATTAACAAAGTAGATGTAGCAAGACTAAGGTGGTGGGGACATTTGGAAAGGATGGAGCGTGGCAGGGTGGCCAGGAGGAGGTGGGACTGG
>JABUQX010018984.1:27500-37500 GCA_015478945.1 Trachelipus rathkii
ATCGAAGAATTTAGCATAGTAATTTGTAGATAAATAAACTGCAAGGATGAATTTATAAGTAATTTTGATGTACCCCAAAAATCCATTAGAAACAAGATTAAAGACATTATTTCGAACATATGGGCAACATTCGCCTTTTAAATAAAACTGAGGATTTATATAATAATAGGGAAGAGTCGGTTTTGTTAAGGGGAGGTATAAAAGAAGATTGGTGGCATTCGACCAGAAGAAATTAGAATGTTGTAAAGGTAAATGAAAGAAAGTTGACCAGAACATGAGAGAAATTCCTTGACTGCGTAAACCCACACCATCTGAAAGTATCAGCTCCCGAACGATGACAGCAGGGGGGCAATCCCTGATGAAAATATTTGAAAGTTATAATAATATCTCTATCCGTAAACACAATAGTCCCGTATATATATATATATATATATATTATATATACATATATACATTATATCTATAATAATATATATATATATATATATATATATATATAAGTATAATATATATATATATATAATATATATATATATATATATATATATAATATATATATATATATATATAATTATAATAATATAATATATATATATATAATATATATTTAATATATATATATATATATTATTATATATATAGTATATATATACGTAATATCATATATATATATATATATATATATATATATATATAGTAGTGATGGCAGCGTTTGACCGTGGCGGGCCTTTTCGATAGGAAGGAATAGAGCTATAGGTCTGAAACTTGGAATATAATCTATATATGTGTTAAGCTCAAAACAGGGTAAATTTCAAGTCTCCTAGGAATGTATATAGAGGGGGGGTCACCCCCGAAAGCGTAGCCGCTACGCCCGCGTTTATGCCCTTTTTGGCTTTCCAAACCCGAGATTGAGTTAAGCCTAACGGCTAATCATTGAACCAGGTGTTCGATGCGCGTGAGAGAAAGCGCGCGCGTGCGCAAACACATACACATTATTATTATTATTATTATTATTATTATTATTATTATTATTATTAATTATTATTATTACGTCGAAGATTCGATTTCCGAAGGAATATCGAATCTGAGTCGAAAAAACGATTCCTGTAAGGAATCGTTTTTTTACGCACTCCGACTTCGCTTTTCCGCCGTGGTTACTTCTTCGCATTACCGGTTTTGACTCCGACTCTTCCGATCGCAAAGCCTGCTCACATGACTCCCGAAACTTATCGATTCGTGATAAAATTTTGGAATGTGTTAGATGGGGAGGTACCTTAGTCATATACAAAGTTACGTCCCCAAGGGTCTCCCCGAAGGGGGGACCCACCCCCTAAAAAAAATTAAATTGGATCGTGTTAAGGCTGAAATTTGTGAGAAGGATTCAGAGTGTAAATTTCTAAGAAAAAATTGGTATAGGAATCTGATGAGTTGGTTCCGGCACCGGTGCTGGAGCCGCTGCGGTGCCTAGTTAATAAACAGTCGTATAACAAAATATTGGTGTGCTTATATATGTTATTGGGTCTGTAGATTCGAAAATAATGGTTTTCAGAACCATCAAGAAAAATAAATGAATATAATCCACAAAGGCAAACCTACACGCCTTAAACCTGAAATAAACTGTTAACGTTATCAAGTTCCTACACATAACAACAAGTAAAGTACCAACATAGCATATACAAAGACGTACCCTATTCACACTTTGATCAAGCCATATCTCTAGCATAATTAAACGTTAATCTTACACTGAAACAGTAACATTTAGCAAAAAATTTATCACAACATTGGTTAACTATCATACTGATCAAACGAATATCAACTAAGAAAAATAAGGTTTCCACATCAATAAAGCTAACAATGGTCGTAACATGAACTAAGAAAAATAATGTAACAAAGACAAACCTAACAACACCATACGAACACACGAATAAACTGTTACATTAACAAAGTTCCACACTTAACACCACTAAAGTAACTAACACTGCAAAACGCAAATGTGGGGACGTAACCTATCTACTTTTTTCCAGCAGCATCTCTCTACATATTATCGTTAACACTTAACACTGACACAGTAACATCACATCAAATATAAGCTAACATGGCCTAACAAGACTAAGAAAATAATGTAGCAAAGACAAACCTATCACACCTTAAACACGAATAAACTGTTAACATTTAACAAAGTCCACACTTAACACAGTAAAAGTAACTAACATAGCATACAAAAACGTAACTTATTCACACTTTGTCAAGCTATCTCTAACATAACGATGTTAATTTACACTAAACATGGTAATATTTTTAACTAAAATTTTCAACAAACATTGGTTAATTATCAATACAAGCAGCGAAAGTAAGGCTAAACGTAACCAAAAAGTTTCCTCCCATCAAATAAAAGCTAAACATATCGTTTACAATGAACCTGAAAATTAATGTACAGTAAGACAAACCTATCACACCTTAAACACGAATAAACTGTTAACATTAACAAAGTTCCACACTTAAGCTAAAGTATGCTAACGTACCAAAGTTTCCACATCAATAAAGCTAACATATCGTTACATGAACTAAGAAAATAATGTACAAAGACAAACTATCACCCCAGACCAACGAATAACTGTTAACATAACAAAGTTCCAATACTTAACAACCGTAAAGTAACTAACATAGCATACAAAAACACGTAACTTATTCACACTTTGTCACGCATATCTCTAACATAACAATGTTAATTTTACATTTACATGGTAATATTTAACTAAAATTTATCACAACATTGGTTAATTATCATACAGAGCAGCGAAAGTATGCTAACGTACCAAAGTTTCCACATCAATAAAACTAACATATCGTTACATGAACTAAGAAAATAATGTACAAAGACAAACCTATCACACCTTACACGAATAAACTGTTAACATTAAAAAGTTCCACACTTAACACCGTAAAGCCACTAACATGGTATGCAAAACGTAACCTAAACTCTTACTTTTCAAGCATAACTCTAACATATTAACGTTAATCCTACACACTAAACACAGTAACATTTAACTAGAATTCTCACAACATTGGTTAATTATACTGGATCAATACGAAATAATACCTCTATACGTATAAAGTTTCCACATCAAATAAAACTAACATAGCGTAACATGAACTAAGAAATAATGTTCAAAGACAGAACCTATAACACAACTTACATCCGAATAAACTGTTAACATTAACAAGTTCCCACTGAGTTCTTTATATACTAATCAGCGAATATATGCTAACATAACGATGTTTTCACATTAATAAAGCTAACATAACCAATCATATGAACCTAGAAAATAATGTACACCGACAAACCTAACACATCTTACGGCCCCCTAATAAACTGTTAAATAACAAAGTTCCACAACTTAACATCTAGTAAAAGTAACTAACTTTACATGAAAACGTAAACTTGTTCATACTTTTTCAAGCTATCTTCTAAACATATTAACGTTAATCTAACATTGACACAGTAACATTTATCAAAAAATTGTATCAATAACCTACCTTTGACCGATTATCATAAAGACCAACGAATATATGCCAACGTGATAACAAAGTTTTTACATTATCATAGTAAATATTTAACAAATTTATCATAACCCTGTCCAAAATACATATCTCTTTTTAGACTCCGTCCCTCTTTCAGAAATACCAAACTCTAAAACATGAAAATGATTTATGCTATTAAACCATTTTGCATAAAGTGATGCACTACTTGATTATATTTGCCCTCTGACAGGAATAGAGCAATGTAAGCAGTCGCCATTCGTTTACGATTAAATTAATGACACATCGCTTGGGAATAACGAACTCCAACCAACAAGCGTAGAGATGGAGAGAGAATGTCATCTTCAACCGACTGCGAAAACTATCCTACTGAAGAAAAATAGGTGTATAAACAACCCCTTAAAATGTAATGAATATCTTCTTTCTTTAAACCCATCAGAAGAAAGTAAAACAAGAATACGACGTACAAACGAGCATATCAGTCAAAGGTATATATTCTCGTTTAGACAACAAACAACAAAACAACATAACATAGCACAAAATGGAGTTCTTTATATACTAACCAACGAATATATGCTAACATAACAAGGTTTTACATTAATAAAGCCTAACATATGCATCATATGGACTAAGAACAATAATGTACACGACGAATCTATCACAAACTTAACCACGAATAAACTGTTAACATAACAAAGGTCCACACTTAGCACCTGTAAAGTAACTAACACTGCAAGCAAAACGTAACCTATTCATACTTTTTCCAAACATATCTCGTAGCATATTAACGTTAATTTTTTACATTGACAACAGTAATCAATTTAACAAGAATTTTCATAACCTTGTTTTAATTAGTTCATATCAGACCACGAATAACTGTAAACATAGCAAAGTTTTATTCAAACAAACAACAAAAATAAGTTCTTTATATATACTAACCATCGAGTATAAGCTAACGTAACAACGGTTTTTTACATAATAAGCTACATAACATATGAACTAAGAAAAACATGTACAACGACAAACCTAACACCACCATACGTACGAATAAACCACTAAACATTAACAAACTTCCGCACTTAACAACAGTAAAGTACAATAACACTTCGTACAAAACGTAACCTATTCACACTTCTCAAGCATATTCTCTAACATATCAATGTAATTTTACATTAACATCTGTAATATTTAACAAAAGTTTAGCATAAACCTGTTCTAATCATCATACTGACAAAGAAATATAATGCTGACGTAACACAAATGTTTACATCAACTTCGTAAACATTTAACAAAAAAATTCATCATAACCTCGTCTAAATATCATAATCCCAAACGAATAATCGCAGACATAACAAAGTTTTTAACCAAACATAACAAAATCACAAAATTTTTAACCTAACATAACATACAAATAAGTTCTTTGAATAAAATTTCACAGTAAAGTGTAATAGTTTTACTGATTTTAAAAGCAGTAAATCAGTAAATCAGTAAATCAAAACCACCCACTCCCAAGCAGTCCCCTACCCGTCCCAACCGCCTGTGCTCTATTGAACTTTGATTAAGTCATATTTCGAGTATATTTTGGACCAACATAAACATAAAAATAAGTTCATTTATATACTAACCTACAATATATGCTTACCAAACAAAGTTTTAGCATCATAAAAGCTAAACAAATCATAACCGCGATCTAGGAATATGATGTACAAATGCAAAACCGTAACATACCTTCGCGTATGAATAATCAGTTAACATCCTGAAAAATTCCCTACTGATCAAGGTAAAGTAGCTAACAGGTCATACAAGATAACTCAACTCGATATGTTTCCCACTTTTCGAAGCATTTAGCAACAGGTAAAGCGTATTAATCTAACAAAAATCCCCTTAACAAAAGTGACCAAGTCATCAAACGATGCCACCATCTTGAGAATGCTATGAATTGGAACTTCTTCATGCAGTGTCACTCGTTCGAGTATAAACCATCAAATTTGACCTATGAATAAACGTAAACATTAGCAAAAGTCTAGGGCAAACCAAACTTTACTTCAACAAAACTTAACTAAGGCTACACGTTTTCTAAGCACATCATCGGCCGTTAAACAACAAGTAATATCTTACAAAAAACTCATAATCATTTTCTCTAACAAATCAGTGTTATTTTCCCATTGTCATAGTAATATTTAACATAACGTACATAACTTACGAATAAACAGTTTTCATACGCATTAACCAAGAGTATCTAAGGCAACACATTACTTTCCGAGAGAAACCAGGGGGATGCGCCGCCCTTGAAAGGGTGTGAATCCTGTGAGGGGGGATCACCCCGAAGGGGTGTAAGCGGGCTTTACCCCTCCGAAGGAGGGGTAAGGCCTCAGCCCGCTTACACCCGAGGGGTAATGCCCGCCTACACCCCTTCGGGGTGTAATCCCCCCTCGCAGGATTCACACCCTTTCATGGGCGATCCCCCTGGGTTTTCTCTCGAAAGGTAATGTGTTGCTTTAGAAACTCCTTGGGTTAATGAAACTGTTAATCGTAAAGCTAGGTACGTTATGTTAAATATTACTATGACAAAGTGATGGGAAATAACACTGATTTGTTAGAGAAAATGATGAGTTTTTGGTAAGATATTATGTGTAACTGGCCTGATGATGGTGGTTAGAAATCGTGAGCCCTAGGTTAAGTTTTTTTGTTGAGTAATGTTAGGTTTGCCCCTAGAATTTTTGCTAATGTCTACGTTTTATTCATAGTTCGAATGATGTTATACTCGAAACGAGTGACACTTTGATGAAGATAGTGTCAATTCATAGTTCAAGATGGTGGCTTCTTTGATAGATTGGTCACTTTGTTAAGGGATTTTGTTAGATAATACGGCTTTAACTGTTGCTAATATGCTCGAAAAGTGGGAACATATCGAGTACTGTATGACCTGTTAGCTACTTCACCTTTGATAAGTAACCTTGATCAGTAGGGATGTTAGCTGATTATTCATACGCGAGGTATGTAGGTTTGCATTTGTACATCATATTCCTAGTCACGGTTATGATTTGTTAGCTTTAATATTGATGCTAAAACTTTTGTTGGTTAAGCAATATATTCGTAAGGTGTATATAAAGAACTTATTTTTATGTTACGTGTTTGTCCAAAATGATACTCAAAATATGACTTGAAACATAGTTCAATAGATCACAGGCGGGTGGGAACGGGTAGGGACTGCAGGGATGGGCCTGGTTGGATTACTGATTTACTGGATTTACTGCTTTAAAACACTTCATAACTATTACGCTTTAACTGTGATATTTTATTCAAAGAACTTATTTTTATGTATGTCAGAATAAAATTTTGTTATTTTTGTTATGTTTGGTTAAAAACTTTGTTATGTTTTGCGATTATTCGCTGGGATTATGATATTTAGACGAAGGTTATGATGAATTTTTTGTTAAATGTTACGAAGATTGCATGTAAAACATTTTTAGTCAGCATTATTATTCTTTGGTCAGTAATGATGATTATACAGGTTTATGCTAAACTTTTGTTAAAAATTACGATGTTAATGTAAAAATTTAACATTGATATGTTAGAGATATGCTTTTAAAAAATAGTGTGAATAGGTTACGTTTTGTAAGCGAATGTTTATGAAACTCTTAAACTGTTGTTAAGTGCGGGAAGTTTGTTTAATGTTAGTGTTTTATTCGTACGTATGGTGTGTTAGTTTTGTCGTTGACATTATATTCTTAGTTCAGGTTTGTTATGTTTAGCTTTATTAATGTAAAAAAACGTTGTTACGTTAGCTTATACTCGATGGTTAGTATATAAAGAACTTATGTTTGTGTTTATGTTTGAATAAAACTTTGCTATGTTTACAGTTATTCGTTAGCCTGTATGATAATTAACAAGGTTATGATAAATTCTTTGTTAAATATTACTGTGTCAATGTAAAATTAACGTTAATATGCTAGAGAATATGTTTGGAAAAAGTATGAAATAGTTACGTTTGCTATGCAGTGTTAGTTTACTTTACAGGTGGTTAAGTGTGGACCTTTGTAATGCTAACAGTTTATTCGGCTTAAGTTGTGATAGATTCGTCGTTGTACAATATTTTCTTAGTCCATTATGATGCTTGTTAGCTTTATTAATGTGAAACCTTGTTATGTTAGCATATCTTCGTTGGTTAGTAAATATAAAGACTCATTTTGTGCTAATGTTATTGTTTTGTTGTTGGTTGTTGTCTGGAACCGAGAATAAATATACCCCTTTTGAATCTGATATGGCTTCGTTCGTACGTCGTATTCCTGTTTTACTTTCTTCTGATGGGTTTAAAGAAAGAATCTCTTACATTTAAGGTTTGTTTATACACTATTTTCTTCAGTAAGGATAGTTTTCGCAGTTGGTGATTTACGATGAACATCTTCTCTCCATCGTCTACGCTTGTTTGTTGATATCTTCCAACGGAGGAGTTTCGTTATTCCAACGATGTGTCATTTATATTTAATCGTAAACCAAATGGCGACTGCTACATTGCTCATATTCCTGTCAGAGGGTCAAATATAATAAGTATTGCATCACTTATTTAACCTTACCATAAAATCATTTTCATGTTTTGAGTTGGTATTTTCTGAAAGGGGGAAGGAGTCTAAAAAGAGATAATGTTATTTGGGAAAAGGTTATGATAAATTTTTGTTAAATATTACTATGATAATGTAAAAAACTTTGTTACCTTAGCATATATTCGTTGGTCTGGTATGATAATCGGTCAAGGTTATGATCTTTTTTGATAATTGTTACTGTGTCAATGTAAGATTAACGTTTAAATATGTTAGATATGCTTGGAAAAAGTATGAACAGTTTACGTTTTGTATGTAAATGTTAGTTACTTTATGGGTGTTAAGTGTGAAACTTTGTAAACGTTAACAGTTTTAGGGCGTAAGTGTGTAGGTTTGTCGTTGTACTTATTTTCCTAGCTCATAATGATGGTATGTTACCTTTCATTAATTGTGAAAAAACATTGTTATGTTAGCATATGTTCGCTAATTAGTATATAAAGAACTCAGTGGAACTTTGTTAATGTTAACAGTTTTATTCGTATGTAAGTTGTGTTGGTTTGTCTTTGGTAAATTATTTTTCTTAGTTCATGTTACGCTTATGTTAGTTTTTATTGATGTGGAAACTTTATTACGTTAGAGTAAATTCGTTGATCAGTATAAATTAAACCAATGTTGGAGAATTTTAGTTAATTGTTACTGTGTTAAGTGTAAGAATTAACGTTAAAATGTTAGAGTTATGCTTGAAAAAGTAAGATTAGTTACGTTTTGCATACCATGTTAGTTTGCTTTACTGTGTTAAGTGTGGAACTTTTGGTTAATGTTATACAGTTTATTCGTGTTTTAAGGTCGTGATAGGTTTTGTCTTTGTACATTATTTCTTATGGTTCATGTAACGATATGTTAGTTTTATTGATGTGGAAACTTTGGTACGTTAGCTACTTCGCGCTCTTATGATAATAACCAATGTTGTGATAAATTTAGTTAAATATTACCATGTTAAGTGTAAATGAACAAATCGTTTATGTATAGAGTTATGCTTGACAAGTTGAATAGCTACGTTTTTGTATGCCTATTTAGTTACTTTACTGTTGTTAAAGTGTGGAACTTTGTTATGTTAACAGTTTAAAAATTGAAGGTGGTGGAATAGGTTTGTTTATTGGTAGCCTAATTCCCAATTCAATAATTGTATTGATATTTTGGTTTATAAAAGTGGAAAACTTTGTTACGTTACTTTACTGGTCTTAAGTGTGGAACTTTGTTAATGTTAACAGTTTATTCGTGTTTAAGGTGTGATAGGTTTGTCTTTGTACATTATTTTCTTAGTTCATGTAACGATATGTTAGCTTTATTGATGTGGAAACTTTGGTACGTTAGCATACTTTCGCTGCTCTGTAGATAATTAACCCATGTTGTGATAAAATTTTAGTTAAATATTACCATGTTAGTGTAAATTAACATCGTTATGTTAGAGATATGCTTGACAAAGTGTGAATAAGTTACGTTTTTGTATGCTATGTTAGTTACTTTACTGTTGTTAAGTGTGGAACTTTGTTAATGTTAACAGTTTATTCGTGTTTAAGGTGTGATAGGTTTGTCTTTGTACATTATTTTCTTAGTTCATGTTACACCATGTTAGCTTTATTGATGTGATGTTACTGTGTCAGTGTAAGGTTAACGATAATATGTTATAGATATGCTTGAAAAAAGTAAGAATAGGTTACGTTTTGCGTGCAGTGTTAGTTACTTTAGTGGTGTTAAGTGTGGAACTTTGTTAACATGTTGAACAGGTTTATTTATGTGCAAATTGTTTTTTGGATTTGTCTTTTTTACATCATTCTTCTTAGTTCATGTTACACCATGTTAGCTTTATTGATGTGGAAACCTTATTATGTTAGAGTATATTCGTTGATCAGTATGAT
>JABUQX010018984.1:42500-46298 GCA_015478945.1 Trachelipus rathkii
TTTTTACATACCCTAAAGCAGTAAATCACTAAATCAAAACACTATCCAACCTCCCCCCTGACCATCTGTGATCTATTGATTATTGATTAAGGTCAAATTTTTACTAAAATTGTAAAGTTTTTTACATACCTAAAGCAGTAAATCACTAAATCAAACCACTAATCCAACCTCCCCTGAACCAATCTGTGATCTAATGATCTAATTGGATTAAGGTCAATATTTTCACTAAAATGTACGTTTTACAATACCTAAAGCAGTAAATCACTTAAATCAAACCACTATCCAACTTCCTCCTGACCATCTGTGATCTTATTGATCTATTGATTCAAAGGTCAAATTTTTAATAAAATTGTAACGTTTACATACCCTAAATCAGCAGTAAATCACTAAATCAAAACACTATCCAGCCTCCCTCCTGACCATCTGTGATCTATTGATCTATTGATCTATTGATTCAAAGCATAGCGTATTCATTTTGGATAAAAACTAACATAAAAACAAATTCTTTAACACAAAGAATCAATCAATATCATGCTGACGTAACATAGTTTCCACCACAATTAATAAAGCTTACTTAGCATAATCTGAAACTATGAATCTAACCCACAATCGACAGAACCTAACAATATCTTAAACATGAATAAAACTGTAAACGTTAACAAGTTCCCATTAACATAGCGGTGAATAAACTAACATAGCATACAAACGTAACCTATTCACAACTTTTTCTAACATATCACTGATATTTGCACATTAACATAGTAAACATTTAACAAAAATTTACCACACAAACATGTGTAATTATCATACAGTCAATGAGTATACTCTAACGTAACAAAGGTTTTTCACATTAATAAGATTCTTAACATCATCTGAAACTATGAAATTAAACCGATCAACGCTAAAACTTAATACATCTCCATCCTGAATAAGAAGAATTGTATTTGAAGAAAATACCCCAGCTAACAAAGCAGTGAAGTAACTAAAAAAGCATACAAAGACGCAACCTATTCACACTTTTCCTAACATATCACTGATATTTTACATTAACATAGTAAAATTTTTAACAAACATTTACCACAACCGTGTGTAATTATCATCAGACCCAAGGAAGTATACTCTAAACGTACAAAGTTTTCACAATTAACAAAGATTACTTTAACATCATCTGAACTAAGAAAATAATGTACAAACACAAAACAAAACACATCTTAAGCAGGAATAAACAGTCAACTTAACAAAGTTCCACACTTAACAAACACAATGAAGTAATAAACATAGCATGCAAAATACGTAACCTAATTCCTACTTTGTCAAGACATATCTCTAACATAACGAGTTAATTTACACTAACATGGTCAATATTTAACTAAAATTTATCACAGACATTGGTTAATTATCATACAAAGCAGCGAAAGTATGCTAACGTAACACAAAGTTTCAACATTAATAAAGCTAACATATCGTTACATGAAGAACCAAGAAAATAATGTACAACGACAAACCTAAAACAACACCTAAAACACGAATAAACTGTTAACATTAAACAAAGTTCCCACACTTAACACCAGTAAAAGTAACTAACATTAGCATGCAAATACGTAACCTATTCTCTTAACTTTGTCAAGCATATCTCTAACATAACGATGTTTATTTACACTAACATGGTAATATTACTAAAAATTTATCACATACAATTGGTTAATTATCATACAAAGCAGCGAAAGTATGCTAACGTAACAAAGTTTCCACATTAATAAAGCTTAAACATATCGTTACATGAAACCAAGAAAATAATGTAAACAGACGACAAACCTAACTACATCTAAACACGCAATAAAACTGTTAACAATTATACAAAGTTCCACACTTAACACCAAGTAAAGCAACTAACATGTTGCAGAAACGTAAACCTAATCTTAACTTTTTTTCAAGCATAACTCTAACATATTAACGTTAATCTTCCACTAACACAGTAACATTAAACTAAAATTTCTCACAACATGGGTTAATTATACTGATCAACCAAATATACTCTAACGTAATAAAGTTTCCCCATATCAATAAAACTAACATAGCGTAAACATGAACTAAGAAAATAAATGTACAAAGACAAACACTAACGAACAACTTACATAAGTGAATAAACTGGTTAAAACATTAACCAAAGTTCCACCTGCAGTTTCCTTTATAATACTAATCAGTGAATATATGCTTACATAACAAGGTTTCACATTAATAAAACTTAGCATAGCATCATATGAACTAGGAAAATAATTACAACGACAAACCTAACAACATCTTATCGCCCTATTAAACTGTTAACATTAACAAAGTTCCACACTAACACAGAGTAAAAGTAACTAACTTTACATCAAAACGTAACCTGTTCATACTTTTTCAAGCCTATCTCTAACATATTAACGTTAAATCTTACATTGACACAGTACACCATTTAATCAAAAAGATGTATCAATAACCTTGACCGATTAACAATACCAGAACCAACCGATATATGCAAACGTTAACAAAGTTTTTACATTATCATAATGTAAATATTTAACACAAAATTTATCATAACCTTATCCCAAAATAATCAGTAATCTCTTTAGTAATCCTTCAATCTTTTCAGAAGAATACAACTATAACTTAAACAGAGAAAAGTGGCATTTTAAGCTATAACCATTTGCATAAATGATGACCATACTTATTATATTTAACTTCTGCACAGGAATATGGACAAATGTAGCAGTCGCCATTCGGTTTTACAAATTTAAATCATAAATGACACATCTCGATGGGAATAACGAAACCGCCTCGCACAAAAAATGGAGTTCTTTATATAACTAACCACCAATATAATGCTAAATAAAACCACAGGAAATCGAACTTTAAGGAAGCTAACATAGCATCATATGAACCAAGAAAATAATGTACAACGACGAATTATCAACAACTAAGCCGCATGAATAAACTGTTAGCATTAACAAAGGTCCACACTTAAAACACCCTGTAAAGATAACTAACCACTGCAATACAAAACGTAACCGTATTCATGCTTTTTCCAAAACCTATCTCTAGCTATTAACGTTAATTTTACATTGGACACGAAGGTAATTTTTAAACAAGACCCTTTATCATAAACCTTGTTTAATTATCAATACAGACCAACGAAATAAGTGTAAAACATAGCAAGCAAAGTTTTTATTCAAGTACATAAACACAAAATAAGTTCTTTAATATAAATAAAACCTCGAGTATAAGCTAACGTAACAACGTTTTTTAAATTAACATAGTAAACATTACATACACCTGAACAAGAATATAATGTACAACGAACAAACCAACACACCCAACGAATACGAATAACACTAACATTAAAAACTTCTGCCCTTAACAACAGTAAAGTACATAAAACTTCGTCCAAAACGTAACCTATTCACACTTTTCATGCATATCTCTAAAACATATCAAATGTTAATTTTACATTAACACCGTAATATTTAACAAAAGTTTAGCATAAACTTGTCTAATCATCATACTGACACAAAGAATATTAATGCTTGCGTAACAAATGTTTTACATAAACTTCGTAACATTTAACCCACAAAATTCATCATACCTCGTCTAAATATCATAATCCCCGCGAATAATCGCAAACATAACAAAGTTTTAACCCAATAACAAAAATAACAAACATTTTTTATCCTAAGCATAACAAAAAATAGAGTTTTTGTTTCCCATGAAAGGAGTAAAAAAACGTAAATTAATTTACCTGGTTTTAAAAGCAAGTAAATA